>OY856186.1:320635706-320717706 GCA_963693315.1 Diogma glabrata | reverse complement strand
CTTTATTTTAAATTTTTGCAATATTTTTAGAATTTTGAAAAAAATTCAATTTTTAATTTTGTAAGAATTTTTGGAACATTTTTAGAATTTTGAAAAAGTTTAAATATTTGATTTTATTATAATTTATGGAATTTTGAAAAAAGTTTCTATTATTGATTTTGTTATAATTTTTACAATATTTAAAGAATTTTTGAAAAAGTTTCAATTTTTGATTTTGTAGTAATTTATGCATTTTTTTTAGAATTTTTGAAAAAAGTTTTTATCCCTGATTTTGTTATAATTTTTGGAATATTAATAAGAATATTATTAGATTTTTGAAAAAAGTTTAAATTTTTGATTTTATTTATTTTTTCAATATGTTTGGAATTTTGAAAGAAACATGAATTTTTGATCTTGTAATATTTTCTCGAAACGCTAAATGAAGAGTTTTTTGAGCAATTTGCTGATTGAATCATCTTTTCACTAAATTATGTTTATTTATGATCTGTTATAATTTTCCGACAACGTTTTGATGTTACGTGTGAGTTTTGAAAGAAATTTCTAAACAGAGATAAAATACTTGTACTTTTACAAAGAGTTATATGTTTGATATACATCGTTTACTGAAAACTATATCAAAATCCTTAACCCAGACCGCAGTATTGATATCTCAGAGCTTGAGATTTCAGTCCCATCATATTTTTACATTTGTATTACTGATTCATAAATGCTAAAGTACGATACATTTACTAAGCAAAAATAGCGTTTTTCACACTAGAGCGTGAAGTAACTTTAATTGAGCATTTTTAATTCTAACAAATTTACAATTTAATCAAAAAAGTTTCACAACAATAACATGGCGTTCTACCTTAGAGTATATACAAATATAGAAAGGACATAACTTTCAAATTGTATAAACAGGGACTTAACAAATGGTTATCACTGATATTTTATTTTCAATTTCTTTTTTCGCCATTTCTATTTGTTATTATTTACAACCACAAACTTTTTTATCAAATTATAAATTAAAAACAATTAATAATTATAAATGCAAAAAAAGTTTGATGTTTTCTTCATATAGTTGTGCTAATTTTTATAAAAGAATGAAAATAATTACGCAGGTAATTTAAATTTATTGTGTTATTTCCAGTGATTTTAAAATAGTGAATATTTTATAATGAACAAGCAATATTTTTTTAAAACACGAACAAATATTTAAGTTATGTAAATATTCTCGTAGTATATTATTATAAAAACTTGCTTGTATACTTTTTTCGTTATGGACAACTTAATTTTTAGTTCATAAGCATATCAAATTTATACGTTTGGTTATAATATAATCCAAAACCTCAATTTTTGATCATTTCTTTCTATACACTCGCAGGGAGAGAGAAACCATTATTTTTCTGTGGTATGGTCTTTTCTTATACATAGATTTAAAAAAAAATCAAAATAATTGTACAATTTTGAGTCAAATCAAAAATTTACGCACGTCTATGGAAGACATAACTGTTTCTTTTTGAAACAAAAAACGATTTGACATAAGACGAGTCACGCTAAATATTATTTGTGGTGATCGGTTGCGTTTTACGCATGAATAATAATAAATATTATACAAAATAGTGTATGGCACAGACGCATGTATAACTTTTCGATTTCACGTACATTTTTTTTGGTTTCAAAACAGGTCTAGACTAAATTATTTACGCTCAATCAAAATTATTCAAGCCCTTGTATCATAAATAACTATTTCAAATTTAAATTTGAGTAAAATCAAAAAGGCAATTTGAATAAATAAATGTTTCTGTAGTATTTTCTGGTAATCTAAAGGTTATGTATTGTTGAACTTTTTTGATTTTGTTTTCTAAGATTCTAAAGATTTTGTAATCATGTGTTGGATAAACGATAGGAATTGTTCCTATATCGAGGTAAAAAATGCGTATTTTTGGTGCATGAGATACGAAAATAGTGTTTTCGCTAACTAACAATGTTAATGGCTGTAAAGAAAAATCCAATTTCAAAAATAAGAAAATCGTATACGAATATAAGGAGATTTCAAAAGAATTATTTTTCTCTGTGTTCATTTACTAAATTTTAAAATTATCGTTATTAAAGGAAATGAAAAATTAATTAAATTATCCTTTCATTAAACTCCCACCAGAAAATCCAGAATTAATCTGTTACAATTCTGCGTTATACTAATTTTCATTTCTTTATCATTTTTCTCAAAGTTTGCTTCAGTTGATTCAATTATCACTTAAAAGGGAAAATAAGATTAAGAAAAATGAAACAGTCTTTTAAATTCATATATCAGGGGTGATACAATTGGAGGGTCATAAAAACAAATAAACAAATTTTATGTTCAGAACCAACACTTTAAGTTTCGTTTCGTTATAAAAGGGAAGAAGTATTAGCAATACGGAGATGTCACACCCCAAACGTATAGCTAAATCATAAAGCTAAAAGTTTAAATACAAAACGGTTGATCAACCCTTTTGTATACTTTTTCAGTTTTATACTTATGTTCTAAAATTTCATTCAAATTAATCTTTTAATGAAATTAAATAATATATAAAATGAAAATTATTTTGATAAACAATATACGCTGGTGCCGTGTACGAAAACAGAAAATATTTGTGAAAATACGAGCATTCGTACATCAAAACATTTAGTTTCGTTTAATTTGATGGAAATATAATTTGTTATGTTGTATCTTGTTTTTCACATAATCTTTTTTTCCGGGAAAGAAAATTTATGCAAATTATAAGAGGATGGTTAAAATTGTTGTTATTATGATATACTTTGAACTATGTTTCTAGAAAAGAGAAAAAAGTCTTTTCGATAAAATGATGACATTTTTAAGAAACAGAAGAAGTATAATAAAACCACGGGCGATGTTGAGTTTATTTTATGGTTTGTTTGATTAAATAAGAAATAGGTTTTAATATCTTTCGTTTTTAAAGATATTATATATGCGGAACAATTTCATCTGACTAGATGAAAATTTCTCATTGTTTGATATTAATATTGTGACTTTCATAAATATCTGATGTTTAGAAAAGGCGTTGGGTAAACAATAAAATATGAATTTGAATATTATAAACGACACAATTTTTTAAGAGTTTATTTGATAAACACGAATTTTTCATATTTTGTCAATAAGATCATTGGATTTGTTTACTACTTAAGCAATTTCGGAAAAGGAAATTGGTGAACACTACAACAACACAACAAATCTAGGTTTACTCTTTAAAATGAACGAGTTTGTAAGTACTAGTCAATCTTGGCTGGGTATGGTTGGAGTTTATAAATATTTAATTATTTACATCAACAACTGGGGTATTCGAAATATTTAAAACGGTTTAACAAGAATCGCAACTAAATCCCTCACCCCGGGACGAGAGTGAAAATAAATGCTAACAATTAATTACTGTGTCGTAGAAAGTTACAAGAATTACAATATATGACACAACACATAAAAACCATTTTTTTTAAAGAATAGATAAGTAAACAATTAATTCTAACAATAAATTTAAAAATTGGCAAGCACAAAACTAAAATGAGGTTGTCAATAATCCAGTTAGCACTACATTTCTTTCTACCTCAATGATTACAATCAATACAAAAGATGTTTCTGAATATTAGTACACTGCTTTTTACTGACGATAAATAGTTCAAAGTAAGAAAGTCTAATACGCAAATTAATAAGCAATGGTAGTGAAAACTGGGTTGGTTAAAAACTATTTTTCAAAGTTATAATAATTAGAAAGTTGAATCTAATTTGTTTGGCGACTTTAGAGTTTTTTGGCAAAGCTTATGTTTTGTTTAGCTACGAGAGTTTTTTTGCTCTATTAGTACAGTTAACTAATTTGAATTTCAATAAAAACAAATGCCGCAGTTTTTATTTTATTTGTTGGGCATTTTATCCACTGCTTCTGCTCTGGACATTAGCAGTTTTGCAATTCCTTTGATTTCGACCTGACATTTAACAATACAATCGATAGCTGTCTTGGAACTTTTATTAGAGTTAAACAATTATTCAAATAAAAATTATGGATTAGAAATAAAGTAAACGCAGATTTCCCAAACCAACCAAAAAAACTTTTCATACGGAATGTGTGCAGTAAAAAACATTAAAAGCGTTTAAAAAATTCTTTCAAATACAACAAGCATGATGCAGTTTTCTCTAGTTTAATCAAAAACTTAGTATATATAATTTATATATTATTAGCATTTAATATCAATATTACATAGAAATCAGAAATTACCCACCCATACTCGTATACAATTTTAAGTTTTAACATTCTATCATCAACATATTATATTTATATTAAAAAAAAATTCAAAGAACAAAAACACTTCTAATACGTTTTCTTAAAACAACTTTGAAAGAAAATGGAAATAAACATATATTTTAAATTGATTAAAGAACAAAATCAATATCGAATATTCCAAATTGGAAAACTTATTTTTAATGTAAACAAGAAAAAATATTCAACCGAATAACAACAGCTTCAAGAATAAAAACAAAATTTTTTGCGTTTCCTTTTCCCTGGAATTTTTATCAAAAATACAAAAAAATATTGTTAAGTAGACTTAAAGAAATTAAACGTCTTTTAAGTGGTTAAACTTGATATATTATCTTCAAGTATAAACCACTTACTTTCACCAATATGTATTTGTTTTTAATGTTTGAGCTCAAATTCCTCGTTTAGGAAAAGGAAGCCATTTTATTTTTATTAAGATGTTAAAGTATTTAGCTATAAAATGTTTTCTCATGTTTTGAGATTGAAATCATGAATTTCTTTTCCACACGAACGAACAAATTTATGTTATAACTTTAAAATATGGATCTCGTGGTATTCTATATGTTCTAGAAAGGGGTGTTGGGCATAGTAATTGTAACATACTTTGTAAAAAAAATCATATTACCCTGCAGCATACGACAAACTTTATAGGTCACTTTTATTTCAATTCATTTTATCACAAAAGAAAAATTCATCACGAAAAACACAAAACCAATTTTATCAAGAAAGGTTATTAAAAAAATGTAGCCATAAACAAAACAAAACAAAAGCGTAAACAAGCAAAATAAAAAACTTTTATCGACACCTAAATTTAAAATATTTTGACATTTAAAACCGCAAAAAAAATTTATTTTTTAATGATAAATGAGTGCGTCTAATACTATGCAACTAACAGAAAAACCATGATTTTTATGTCGCACTGTCTTGACCGAACACTAGGATTAGTCGCAATCTAAGATTGGATATGCAATACAACTGTAGCTCTTTGCGATTGAAAAAGCAGATTTTACAGTAAATTTTAAATATGCTCTGCCTCTTAAATAAATGATTAATTTTTTATTAATATCGCAATTATATTAATTTCAACGAAGCGTCTAAAAGACAATAACGAAAATTTAAAAAAACTACATTATCGATTAATTTAAATGCCGTAAATGGAATTTTTATAAACAAACAGGAATAATTTTTGTTATATAAAAAAAATTAAAAAAATAAATATAGGGTCGGGGTTGAATCTTGAACTTTTCCCACAACCTTCTACGTCGATAATGACAATGTTATTTTGTACCGAAAGTTTTGAACTTCATATCATTAAATGTACATATTTAAATTCATAAATGTGTACAAATGTATATTAACACAAACTTTTTTTTGCATCAAAAATATCAAACGTTTTTAACGTATGTACATTGTTCTTAAAAACTGTCAAAAATATATATTTTCCTATGAAAATTTTCTACGTTGTTATGTTTCTTCTATACAACAATCTTTCTGCCGCAATAGCGCTACAAAGGGAAGATAAAAAAATTAATTTAAAAAATGTACATGCACTTTTATACAAAACACAAATTTAATAATTTTAAAAATTATCAGTTGTAATCTCCCAAGGGCGGTGATAATTCGAAATAATTTTATGCCAAAAATTTCGAGAAGAAGTATATTGATAAAAGCACGAGGCCGTAGGCCGAGGGCTATTATCAATACCACTTGCTTGAGGAATTTTCCAAAAAATTATGAGAATTTATCAACGAACGAGGGGAATTCGTTTAGAAAATTTTTGCCATTTTTCATTTCTTTATAATTTTTTATGAATTATACGTTGGCCTACTGTGATATCAGTTAATTATTTCAAAATTAAACTGATAATTTTTAATATCCCAGTAGGCCAGACGTATAAATATTTGTTATTAGTATAATTCAAATGTTGTTGGTGAAATTGAATGATGTCATTACATTTTACAGAATTTCATTGGTTTAAATTAAAATAAAACTAAGGCAAAAAATTTTCAGTAGTAATTTCCCAAGGACGGTGATAATTCAAAATTGGTTTTTGCGAAAATTTCGAAAGCAAGCTGAAGTCACTTGCTTGAGGAATTTTCCAAAAAATTATGAGAATTTATCTCCGGTCGAGGGAGTTCGTTTAGAAAATTTTTTGCCATTTTTTAGTTCTTTATATTTTTTATATTTCATGTTTTATACGTGAATTGTTTTTATTTATTCTGGCAATTTATAATCCTATGAATTCAAATTTCTGTACAAAAAATAAAATATTTGCCATAGTCTCATATAGAACAAAAACCAACTCTTTGTTTTATATTTCTATTGATGAAAAAAAATTCCACAAATGCTTGCCCTACGCAACCAGAACCATCTTTGAAAATTTTAGTTCATAGTATGTTTATTAGTTAAAGTGTAAGCAAAAGATTTACAGTGCATTTTTTAAGATTTTCAGTCAATTTTCAGATTTCCAATTACTCTTCCAACACACATAAAACCGTTGATATCGAGTGAGCCGTTCTCATGTAATTTGATTTCAAAGTCACCCTAAGTAATTGGATTTCAAAGTCACCCTGAGTTTGGATTTTCAGAAAATTTTCGGACTCTGTTCTCAAATTCAACACTTTAAAATATTTTTAAGAACACGCGTATTTTTAAATGACCCATACTAGTTGTATGCCAAGTATGAAATCGATCGATCCCCCGGTCGTCTAGATAACGAATATCATCTAAAACTAAAATTTTTTTACCTAAGCTGCGCATCCTTAAAAATTAATATCTGTAGAACAAAAATGTGCTGAATTGAATTTTAGTATGGTTTAGGGTAAGGTTGTAACTTTCATATTGTGGAGAAAGATTCTAAACTTGATCTACGACATCAGCGTAGTATGGTTTAGGGTAAGGTTGTAACTTTCATATTGATTACATTGATTCATATTGATTACAACATTAGTACGGTTTAGGGTAAGGTTGTAACTTTCATATTGTGGAGAAAGATTCTAAACTTGATCTACGACATCAGAAAAATTTTTATTGTGTATTTATTGCCAATTGGCTGGTAAAATTCCTTTCAAATTCACCCTATTCCCTTTCATCCTTTCATAAATTCCTCAAGGAAATGAAATGTTAGTTTGAATCAGAGTTCTAGGTGGCTTCTATCTTCGGATATTCAGAGACGTTGATTTATAATTTATTATACTTAACACTAAACATGTAAACGATTAACTAATCACCTATCAAACAAAAAAAAGATTGATGAAATCGGTATAACCGTTCTTGAGCAATTTAATTTCGGTATAAATCGGATTGGCAGAATTTTCAGAATTTTCATTTTTCATGCATGTTGAGGTGCTGCCTATGCTCAAACTATGCACTTCAAAAAATTGTAAAATAAGTTGTATTTTTCATTTTGTGTATATTACTTATATGCCAAGTTCGAGACAAATCAAAAAAGGTCAAGTTCAAATTTCGACTTTTTAACCTGTGTAGATCACGCTTTTCATATATATATGAGTTTTTTTTTATTCAATTTATTCTTCATGAATCTTTTAATAGATAAAGATAAAACCGTTAGCTAGCTTAGCATTCTACTTTGAACATCCATACCTAGTAATTATTGTTTTCAAATTGGTTAAAATACATAAATGCTTTCTAGTTGTCGAACATTGCGAACTAGAAAAATTAACAACTTGGAAATAAATAGTGAGACTGAAGATTCCGAGTCAACATTGGCTGATACAGGTTCGAGTAGCATCAGTGATTTTGCTTCCATATCGCGATTTGAAGTTTTAACGTCTGAAAAGAACTTATTTAGTAAAGATTCCACCATGACTATCAATTTTGACAGAGGGTTTAAATTAATACCTGAGTTTGATGGTACTCCTGATATACTTCCAATATTTTTACAATGATATAATTTAGTTCATAAAAATGTAAAATCATTGGCTTATATTAAGCTAGTAGATAATCAAACTGTTCTAACTTCCTCATACGACAATTGGGAAGAACTTGAGGAGCATTTAATTCAAAAATTTTCAAATATATTAGAGCTTTGGAAAATATTCAAGCCGATCTTGTACAAGCCCATCAGCGTTTTGACGAAAATATTAAAGATTTTAGTATAAGAATCTGTAACGTTTTTTCTTACTATACAAAAATTATTCAAAAGAAAAGTTTAGTACTCATAAATTTTGGATCAATTTACATACCTTATACCGCATTTACAGCGACATAGTAAACTAGTAGATAGTATATAAATTTGCATCTTGTCATTTAGTTTAGTTTAGTTTAAATTTCTGTCTGTAAAACTTTTAAAAAAGTAATGAAAAATATGATAACTAGACCATACCTCAAATTTTTTCTCTGATTGTTGAAAAATATTTGACGGAGAAAAGAAATTTGATAATTTAAAATTTTTAGAAACAGAAGACGGTGTAGAAATCAAAGATTTTTATTTGCAATGCTGTTTACAGCGTCAATATCAATTTAAATATAATTTGCTAGATAGTAAAACTAGATATCAAATTAGTTGCAAGCTCTTAAATTAAAAAATGTCTACAGGACTGATTTATATTACATCTACTAATTTGCTATGTCGCTGTAAATGCGGTATTAGAGAAATTTTTTGAAATCAAAAAACAAGAAAACTAACGAATTGAAAAGAAATGAAAAGTTTGAGGAGTTCATGTAAAGATCTGAAATTGTTAACATGTTTATGGCTAATTTTGATTTTTTTTAATTTAAAAATGAAGTACATAAATATTAAATAAAAGTAGTAATATTGTTTAATAGTGAAAAGTAACAGTTTTTTGTATTTTAATTTAATAGTGATTTATTTATCTAGAACGAAAAGTGAAACTTTAAAGTACGAGCTAGTTGTTTACGGCCGAGGCGTCTAGCCAAGGCCGAAATTACTAGTGAGTACCTTTAAAAACACTTTTCGTTTGAGATAAATACAAAATTTTATTTCATGCTGGAAATTTATTAAAATAAAAAGAAATGAGTTTTAAATTTTGCTCAAAAAGTTGAACTTTAACGTCCTAGGACTTTATAAAATTTTATAAAGTCCTAGGATGTTAAAGTTCGACTTTTTGTACCATAATTAATCCGAAAAATGTCGTTTTATATATCAGTATGAAATAAAGTAAATTAAATTAAATTAAATTAAGAATATGCGGATAGGTGATTTTTAGCAAAATTGAATTTAACTTTAATTTGAAAATATTATATATAAAAAGATTACCCTGGCAAAAATTCTTATGGGAATTTTTGTTAGGATCTTACATGAACTGTAAAAGATCCTTACATGAACTTTAAAAGATCCTATGTGAATCTTGTATGATCTTGTAAACTTCTTGTCCCAATTCTCTACAAGAAATGATCATGATCATGTAAGTAGAAGAGTTAGTACAAGAATTTTTGCTAGGGTAGTTTTTATTTCAAGTAATAAAAAAACAAAATCTATGGTGAATATACAGGGTGAGTTTTTTAAAAAATGCCAGGCTTTTATCTCGAGGACGATGCTAGAAGGGACAAAATAACCCAAGGTGATATTTGTTAAGGGTCGAGGGGGACGTCTAGTGGTAATATTGAATGACCTTGAAACACATAAGCATTGGAATTATATGCCAAAGTAGGGTTTTTTTTAAATTAGAACCTATTCATTTAAGGTTTTTTTTAATTAAGTAAATCAAACTATATACTTTTTGCTTACAAATTTTTTTTGTAAAGTGTACGATTTAGTAGATATGATTATTGATTTGCACTAAAGCAAACGTGTCGTCGCTAAGGTCTTCAGAAAAAAAAATAAAATTTCGATAAATTAAAAAAAAAACAATGAAAATCATTCATTAATTTAAATATTATTGCATCGTGGTCTACTGCATGAAATTGATTTTCGTTGATTTTTTTTAATTTATTGAAATTTTTTTTTTTTACTGAAGAACCTAGCGAAGACACATTTGCTTTAGTGCAAATCAATTTTCATCATATCTACAAAATCGTACACTTTACAAAAAAGTTTTGTAAGCAAAAAGTGTAAGCAAAACTTAATTTAAATAGACCTTTAAATATATGGGTTCTTATTTAAAAAGCCTTACTTTAGCATATATCTCCAATGCTTATGAGTTTCAAGGTCATTCAATATTACCACTAGACGTCCCCCTCGACCTTTAACAAATATTACCTTCGGTTATTTTGTCCCATCTAGCATGGTTCTCAGGATAAAAGCCTGGCATTTTTTAAAAAACTCACCCTGTGTATTGAATTTTATAAGTTATTAGTAATTACTGATTAATTAGTTAGTTGTATTTGAATTAATTGAATACATTTTTTTTTGAAGAAGTATAATTTTTAAAATACTTATAAAACAAAAGTACATATTGTGAACTAAATTTTTGTTGTAAATAAAAATAAAAGATACAAAACCAAATTTTTTTTTTGGTAAGAAAATAAAGGTAAAACAAATTATATATCAAAATATTTGTTTTGTTTAGTGAAAACTAAAATAGTTTAATGAAATACCAAAATCTGTACATATTTTTGAGCTATTAAATTGAGAACAAAAGAAAATCTGTGTTGGCTGCTTTGGTGGATTAGTTTTTTTTGGAAAATTTGTTTTTGTGGTTTAGTGAAACCGATAATAATTTAAAAACAAAAGGAGGAATTGAATATGAAAATTATATCATATGCTACGTTGTTGACATTGAAAGTTTTATTATATTTAAATTGGGGATTGGAAGGAATAGTACGAGATCCGGCTGCAGGAATAGTGCGCTCATCGGTTTTTTGCTAAAACCAAATTTTTATGTATATTTATAATTAGGAGAATATATATCTACCAGGTTGCCTATCAAAATTTGGCCGCCAGTATTTTCAATTAAATTATTTTTAATTGATTTTTGGGAAAAAGTTTCGTTCACTTGTTTTTTAAATAAAATGTCGTCTACATCACGGCAAATTATATAACGATTCTAAAACACCACGGTTGCCGTTGCGCACCTGGCCGCACCTTTTCGCAGCCAGGCGTAAACAGGTATGATTTCGATACATTTATACGTTCATAACGTACATTGATTAATTCTATATCAAATTAAAGCAATTTTTGTCTATTTATTATCATATATGGTTGCCTAATTAAATCCGGCCGCAAATAAGGGTTTGATCCTTTATAACTTTTGATCCCCTCATTTCCGCAAATTTTTTTTTTCATAATTAGGATGCAGAGCACCTAATCTTTCTATTTATCTAAAAAAAAACGTAAATTTATTTGGGGGGATAAACTAGAAATGTTCCCAAAAAATTAATATTGATTTAACTCTCTTTCACTCTACCTTAAATATTTATCATCTTTAAGAGCCAGCAACCCTTATTTGCGGTCGGATTTACTTAGGCAACCATATATGATAATAAATAGAAAAAAATTAGCTTTAATTTGATATAGAATTAATCAATGTTCGTTACGAACGTATAAATGTATTGAAATCATACCTGTTTACACCTGACTGCGAAGAGGTGCGGCCAGGTGCGCAACGGCAACCGTGAATTTTTAGAATCTATATAAATTGCCGTGATGTAGACGATATTTTATTTAAAAAACAAGTGAACGAAATTTTTTCCCAAAAATCCATTAAAAATAATTTAATTAAAAATACTAGCGGCCAAATTTTGATAGGCAACCTGGTAAATATATATTCTCCTAATTATAAATATACATAAAAATTTGGTTTTAGCAAAAAATCGATGAGTACACTAATCCTGCAGCCGGATCTTAGACTAGAAAATGCGAGAAAAATATAGGAGAATTAAAATTGAAATAGCAAAGATCTAGAAAATTGGATACTGGATAAAAACTAACTTATGGATAAAAAGCTGAATCAAGATAGGTTATATTTATTTATTTATTTGTGTTTTGTTATTTTTGTTTAATTTTTAATTTTTTATTATATAACAAATTCAATTTTTGGTTTTTCGTTTAAATTTTTTCTTGCTTGATAATGTTTTATTACATTTTTGTGTGTAAATAAATATGTTTTAAAGTAAGTTTAGCGATTGGTAGGATGCCTTGTTTGTATTGAAGGATGATACATGTTGTATAGATGTAGTGCTGAAGTGGTGGTTGGAAATATTTACTTTTTCTTTTATCAATTTTTTATTCTAGTTTTGTTTTTTTCTCTGTTAAATTAAATTAATTTTCTTTCGGTATTTTTTTTTTTTTTGGATTGCACTCTACATTTTTATAACGGAAAGAACGCACTTAAATTGAAACTCCCATCGTCTGAGCTATGCAAGAGCATTGCTAGCACTGCAGCGTTCTTATCTAAAATTGAGTTTTCGCAGGCTTAATTCTAGCAATCTTCATCTTCCCGTAACAAATCGAAAACCTTCTTGCGGATTTAAATAAGTCATTTGTATCTACTACTGCTGACGCTGGAATTCTTGATAAAAAATTAAAACTGTAAACAATAGAACTGCGTTGCGTGCCTTTGAAGATGGATTGAGGGATCCTCTTAAGATATTAATAAAAGCGTGTCGTTTCAAAAATTTTAAAGGAAGCTACCTCTAAAGCTAGAAGAGAAAAAAATAATTCAATCAAATAAAAATAAAACTTCGGCATTTCAAACTCATACAAACCAACAACCTATAAAGTGTCCAATTTGCTTCAAAATTGGTCATACTGCATCAAAATGCTTTAATCAAAATTCTATTCTTCCACAATATCAACAATTTTGAAATAATTATTCAACTTTTAATCCAAGATATAATAACAACTCATATTCACAACTCAGTACTAATCGCTAAACTCCCACATGATATTTCAACCAAACTAATACAACTTCGAAAATCAACGAAATTTCTTATTCTTATGCTTATTGCAAAAGGTTTGGGTATCACAATAGCGTTTGTTGATCTCGTGAAAGATCGAATCAAAAAAAATTTCAAACCGAAAATAACCATTCCTCAACTAAATTTCAATCTACCTCGGAAAACTTGAACGAACCTCATCAAGAATCTCAGGATGTAGCGGTTAGAGTTCAAAATATTTAAACCTGCATCCAGTAGCTCCCAATCATCATTGTGACACTAATAGAAACCCGTTATCAAAACCTTTCATAAAAAATAAATTATGTTGTTTTTCGATATATTTCCACAAAGATGATCTAAAATTTGTGAAACTAAATTTAGATATTTCACCCGAATCTCAATTCTATTTAGTTGATATCAAAGCTCACATTAGTGTTATTAGGAAAAATTTAATCGAACCTGATACCTTATGTTATCCTAATTTAAAGCTAAAATAAAAGCTCTGCATCACTGCAGAGTCACTCGATACTTTAGCAATTTGTACTTCAAACATTATAATTGGCAATAACTGCCCAGGAATCATTGGAAATGACTTTCTTCGTAAAAATATATGTAAAATTGACTAATCTCTAAACAGATATCAGTGAGTACATCAATTTAAATCTTTCGGCTGGAAACCGGTTTTTGAAAACCAAAACCAAAACCGCAAAACCAGAAAACCACACCAAATCAGAAAAACCAAAACCGAAACCATAACCACATTCTAAAAAAGATCAAAATCAGAACCAAAACCAAAACCACGTTTTAAAAATTATCAAAACCAAAACCATAACCGAAACCAAATTTTAAAAATCATCAAACCAAAACCGAACCAAAAACCAAACATTTTAAAATAAACGAAACCAAAATCAAATCTAAAATTTTAGTCATGTTCAATAATATTGTTAAAAAATTAAGGCAACAATAAAATGCAACAAGAAATACTGCCGTGCTAAACACAGAGGTGGTAGCTTACTTTTTTGTCAAAAATCAGTTACGAATCTAACATGATATAAAAATACTATAAATAGTCGATGAATATTAGGCAGATTTCATATAAAAATCTACCTATTGCAATGGGCTTCATCTCGGAATTTCGGAAAAATTTTGGTGCCAAACGACTATATATGATAAGCGGAGACGGAAAAACAAAAAAAAATTATATATATATATATATATATATATATATATATATATATATATATATATATATATATATATATATATATATATATATATATATATATATATATATATATATATATATATATATATATATGTATATATATATATATATATATATATATATATATATATATATATATATGTATATATATATATACATATATATATATATATATATATATATATATATATATATATATATATATATATATATATATATATATATATATATAAATATATATAGACAGATTTCATATAAAAATCTACCTATTGCAATGGGCTTCATCACGGAATTTCGGAAAAATTTTGGTGCCAAACGACTATATATGATAAGCGGAGACGGAAAAACAAAAAAAAAATTATATATATATATATATATATATATATATATATATATATATATATATATATATATATATATATATATATATATATATATATATATATATATATATATATATATATATATATATATATATATATATATGTATATATATATATATATATATATATATATATATATATATATATATATATATATATATATATATCGTCGCTTTAATAATGAAACAACGTATGCTATTTATACGTTGTTTTTATATAATAGGTGCGCTGCATTCCCCATAAGGGTATCTTTGAATTGGCATATTTACATTTTCGAATTATTTTATGACTGGGGGTAAGAATTAATAAATTATAAATTACCGTCCATGCAAATGCATGCGCGCATCAAACTTTAAACTCAAATATCTCGAAACTATACTTTTGCGTATACGTCATTTCATTATTAAAGCGACGATATATATATATATATATATATATATATATATATATATATATATATATATATATATATATATATATATATATATATATATATATATATATATATATATATATATATAACGATATGAGGTATAACGGAATATAGCGGCACTCTCACGGTCGCATTTTTCAACCTACATCAAAATAATTTTCTGTGTATGTTTCGACAAATAATGTCTTGGACAAGTTCGTGAACGGCCATATCCGGGTACCGGTTAAGCAGCTAGAGCCTAAAAAGTCGAATAATCTAGGGCGCTATAACTTCCGTTTGAATCATAATATTTTAATAAAATTTAAAAATATTGAATATCTGAACCTTTTTTTATCATTTTTATAAAGATGACAACCTTGGCGTTTCAGGTTCCTCAAAATTTTGCTGTTTTAAAAATCTACTAAGCTTTGCTGTCCTTGATCTAGCTGAAAATGGCCAAGCTCATGTTTGAAAAGCTTTGCTCACGTATGTAAAATATAAATCTTTCCAAAATTTTCAAAAAAAATAGTTCAAGTCTAAAGGTTGAGACCCTAGGGCTGTTGAAATGAAAACGAACGCAAAAGGCAATGCTTTCATCATGTTTCATTATGTTATTTAAATTCATCTTAACTTTTAAGCATACTTTTAAACTATAGCCTCAAAAAATTTCAGCTTTCTAACCCAAAAGGATCCATTTTTATAAGCATTATAATGCACCCCTTGCAAGAAAAATATCAAGCCATTTAATACTATAGAAAAATTATCAAAATCTCCTTTGTTTTTATTTTTTTTACTAAGTAACCGTTTGATAAAAGATTAAATAAGAACAAAAAAACAACAACAAAAGGTGACTTCAAAATAAAATTGTTGGATAATGTTTGATTACAAATTATGTGTGATGGTATAATTGTAGTTGTGACGTAGTTCATTTGATCTTTGGTGGATTTAATATGTTATTAAAAGTAGTTTAAACCAATTTAAATAAAACTGTTCCGAAATTGTATTGATGGAGTTAGTTCGGATAATGTATTTAATTTGGTTCGATAATAGTAGAAACAGCTTAAATTTTTTATTTAAACTAATCTGGCTTATCTAATTTTATTTGGACACAAAACCGTCTGACCCCGAAATCTACCTATTTCTAGCGGATATACCTGCCGCTGGGATTTTTTTTTTCATATAATTAAAACATTTACATATTTTCTTTTTCATTAAAAAATTACTCTATAAAGATGTCGTATCTTAATATTTGTCAATTACTATAACAATTACTATAACAACAACAAGTTTGGGGTGCTGCCTCTGTTTCCATCTTGGCCCTCTTGGACTCTGTTCAAAAGCGAGCTATACGAATTGTAGGTGATCGAACTTTGACATCACAACTTGATTCCCTACAACATCGTCGCACTGTTGCTGACCTCGTTGTTTTTTACAAATATCGTCATCAGCAGTGCTCAGATGAAATCAGCGGCATCATGCCTCAAACTTATTTTTACCCCCGTTCCACTCGGCAATCGGCTGCCGCAACCAGTGAAACGGTAAAGATCCCGCGCTGTCATACTGGCAGATCGCAGAGAGACTTCTTTGTCCGAACTGCGTACAAATGGAATAGTTTGCCGGAACACTTAGTCTCAGGTGGCTTCAACCCACAGATGTTTAAAAAAAGCGTTAATCTACACCTCAGAACGCCAGTTGTTGTGGGACCCAGGTCTAGACCTAGGTCTTAAAAGGTATTTATGTGTTGTTGTGACACATATTCTAAACCCTATTACACAACACATTTTATTAAAAAAAAAAAAAAAAAAAAAATTAGCTGTATCTATCAATTCCAAAGCTTTTCGGTCGTAACTTTACTGTCTTACAGTTATTATACTGTCTTTCGGTAACTTTCCAGCCCAAAATATGACTTCTCGATCAGTTGGACATTAAAAATGATTAAGTGATTGTTTTTTAGTGTGATTTTTGTTAAAATTTCATTAATTTGGCTTTGGAAATTATTGTTGTTAGATATAACATTTCAAATATAAATTTAAAGTTCATGTTTTAAATTTATTTTAAATTCTTTTATTTGAATAGCAATGAATAAAATAGTAAACAAACCACGGTAGCAAGTTCGCTTTGTCATATCTTGAAATGCTCTAGGCGCTACGCAGAAATGAAACACTTTCCCCTGGGCATGTAATGTATCTTAAATTAGCTCAACATTTTTTACTGAGCATTGGCATTGGCATTGTTGACAAATGTTGTAATTTTTAACCAATTCTCTGACGAATACTCAAACAAAAATTTTTTAGCTATAAACCAAAACCGAAACCAAAACCAAATTTTGACGTTTGGAAAAACCAAAACCGAAACCAAAACATGTTGCATAGTAAAACCAAAACCGAAACCAAAACCAAGATTTATTATCTAGAAAAACCAATACCGAAACCAAAACCATAATTGGCCATTGAGAAAAACCAAAAACCAAACCACTACAAATAATTTATGGTTTCCAGCCCTGGTAATACCCAAGCGTTCAGAAAAAATAGTTAACGTTAGATTTAAATCAAAATTTTATGGTACATATTTATGTCTGTCACAGATGATAAAACCCGGCGTGTACGTTGCTATCGCAATTATTAAAATAGTAAACTCATTGGCAATGGTCAGTGTTATAAACACAAATGATGAACCAGTAGCATTAGACGACATGAATAGAGAACCTGAAAGTTTAGATAATTCTCAAATTTTTTACTTAGGCAACTGGTCAGATTCTGTACAGAACAGATTACGTAGTTTAGAAAATCAGATAGACACAACACACAAGAATACAAAATATTCTATTATACAATTATGTCGAGAGCATAACTATATCTTTATTTACTAGGTGATCATCTCACGCGGTAATGCTGAATTTCATCGTATTCCAATGACCGAAGATTCCCACGTCGTAAATGTCAAACCTTATCGTCTTCCTTATTCAGCCAAATCAGAAATCAATTCCCAAGTAGAACAAATGCTTGAAGATGGGAGTATTGAGCATAGTTATAGTCCATTTAACTCACCGTTATTGGTTGTTCCCAAAAAATCAGCCAACGATTCGGAACGGTTTCGCGTTATTATTGATTTTCGTCGTTTATATGACCTAACCATAAACTATACTTTTATGTTACCAAATATCACTGAAATTTTAGAACAGTTAGCAGATGCAGATTATTTTACGACATCAGATCTTGTAGATAGTTATCACCAATTTCCTTTGTATGTGAAAAAGATAAAGATAAAACCGGTTTTAGTACACAAACGGGGCACTATGGCCTTAAAGATGCGCTCGCAACATTTCAGCGTATCATGAATACAGTCCCCTCCGATTTGAATAAGCTGAAATGTTTTATCTATTTGAAGGATGTTGTGGTGTATGGTTACAATCTCTCGGACCACAATAAAATACTAACCGACGTTTTTCAAACTTTCCGCAAATCTAACAGGCACGCAAAGGAATATTCGATTCTATATGGTCGAGGCCCTTCAAAGTAACATACATTCCTAATAGTGTTAATACTTCTATTCGTATAGGCAGACATACAAAAACAGTCCATAATAACCGTTTGCAAATATTTATAGAATAATTATGGAGATTCAAGTAAATTAAATTAAAAAACAATTATAATAATAATATTTCAAATGTTTTTGAATCATTGAAACCTAATGTTTTTTGAATTAATAGTTTTAAATTTATATTTTTTAATCTATATAGATAATGAAGAAAAACTTCAGTTGTAAACTAAATGTAATAAAAACAAATTAGTATGTAAGTAAAAAAGTCAGACAAGTACGAATAAAATTCGCTCGCCAAGGGTTCCGTGAATGTAAAAGAACACAATATCAAAAATAAATGTCAAAATGTTGTGTTGTAACTTGTTATATTTTTATATTGCAAGACCATAGACGCATAACAAAATAAATGTTTAATCGTAAATGTCAATAGTAAATTACAATCATTGATCAAAAATGACACAAAAAATGTTGCTTCAGGTTAAATCATATCCATAGCTATTTATGGTAACTCAAGAAAGATTCAATTACACCAGCTTGTAAACGGTTTAAATTTGAATGTTTTTTCGGTCAATCAAGTCTCGAAATTAAGGGGGGTGGGGTCTACATACACAAAATCCTTTTTTACAATAACACAAAAACTGTGTATTGCAAAATTTAAAAAAAATGTAATGTGTTCTGAATTAGGTGCTCTTTCAAATGACGTACCCACTCGCTTGGGTCAAAAAAGGTTCCACCCCCGTCCCCTAAACACACAAAAATATAATTATTTGAGACTTCGCTATGATTTTCATTCAAAATTTACCAAACTTCCTAACTCTGTGAATTTTTTCAAATTTTTCTGTCAATCACTATCGAAACTTAGGGGGGTCTGAAAGTTGACAGTCTGAACGACAGGGACGGTCTGAAAGTTGAACTTTTTCGACAATAACTCAAAAATTGTGCACCGCAAAATTCTAAAAAAAATTGCAGTATGTTCTAAATTAGATGCTCTTTCAAATAACATCCCAATCGCTTGATTCAAAAAAGGTTTTTTTATCCTCTTCACCCCTGTCCCCTAAACACACAGAAATATAATTATTTGAGACTTCGCTATAATTTTCATTCAAAATTTATCAAACTGCCTAACTCTGTGAATTTTTGCAATTTTTTCTGTCAATCATTGTCGAAACGTGGGGGGGACGGTCTGAAATTCCCACTTTTTTGACAATAACTCAAAAATTGTGCACCGCAGAACTCTAAAAAATTGCAATGCTTTCTAAATTAGGTGCTCTTTCAAATGATGCCCCTCTTGCTTGGGCCACATAAAGTTTTTTTTTACCCTCTCCACCCCGTCCCCCTAAACATACAGAAATAATATTTCTCTGTTATTATAGCAAAAAATTATAGCGAAGTCTCAAATAATTATATTATAATTAATTATTTATATCATAATATTTATATTATAATTTGAGACTTCGTTCTAATTTTTATTCAAAATTTACCTAACTTCCTAGCTCCGTGATTTTTTTAAATTTTTCTGTCAATCACTTTTTTGACAATAACTCAAAAAGTGTGAACAGCAAATTTCTTGTGGACAGATTAGTTTTATACGCACCTCAAATTTCAAGTCTATGATTTATAGTTTACGAGACAATCGATATAATGTGAAACACTCGTTTACTCTCACCAATAGAGTTCGTTATAAAAAACGGAACCCTAAAAAGTGAAATAAATAAATATAGGATATTTATATGTTTGTGGGGTGGCGTGTTGTATGTTGTATACCCCTGACATAACTTATGAATTATACAGAATCAACCAATACATAAATATAATCATTTTAATCCTGATATAATGAGAAACTAATAGTTATTTCAAGCATTTGAGTTTTGAGGTTGAAGCATTAAGGTAATAATAAGAAACCAAGCCTACAAAAGTTTTATTAATAATTTAAAATTAAATAAATTAATTGAATTAAAATGTTAAGATTTCATCTTTGTTTAAATATTCCAACAACCGCAGCGTCCTTGTAACAGTAACTTGAGAAAAATATATAATAACTAAGTCACATTAATGTTACTACCTAGCTCGTTACTAGATTTGTGGCAGTTATGCAAAAAATAAAATTTATGAAATGCCACTAAATCAACGCCTACATTTTCAATTATCGTCAACTAAGCCTTGCTAAAAATAAGTGTTGTAAATTTAAGATTTGCGGATATTTTTATTTTATTTATTCTGCCATATGGCTTCGAGCATTTTTCATTTTGAAAATTAATACAAAATCTTATTATTATATGATTGGTATTAGGTGTACGTAGGTTGATATACATTTCAGAAATATCTGGTTAACCCACCTATATGAAACAAGCGTATTTTTTATGTTGATTTACGGTTTTCGCTTTTGAATTGTAATTTTTGTTTTTTCTTGGAAAACAGATTTGTCTACAAAAGGATCATCCAAGGTAAATTTAACACCGATCTGCGTAAAAAGTTTTTAGCTAAGACACGTTTTAAAATGAAATGTCTTTAAGTTTAAGTGTGTAGGTTGAAATAGGAACATTATTATAATTTTATCTTTAACTCCGCATGACAGAAACGAAAAATGTGCGTTCATACATTTTTGAATATTTAGATCTCAATACGTTCACAAAAATTTTCGGGATTATGGTTAAGGTTCCCAGAACACTTTGTACTTTACTTATAAAAATGTTTTAACCATGGCAAAAACAAACAATTCTAGTGAACTGTATAACTGATGATAATACCATTTACCAATATCAAAGCTAATGAAAAAACACTTTTGTAAAGGGATCCAACACATAAATGTAACTTTTCAAACACATAAAGAAGCCTTTTGAATCCCTAAAAATGAGTAAAAGCAGGTATTGTGACAATCACAATAAAAGATGTCTAAAAATCTGTTTTAATGTTTACAAAAAGGCACAAACGTTCTATTTATATTTAAACATTTTGAATGTTGGCGTACGAAAAACCCAAAACACAATGGTTTATTTGTTATGCATTAACAATAACAAACTTATTTGTTTTGGATTTTTTTGTTATTTTATTTTCAACAAACAAAAATATTTTGTCATTTCTGGACTTCACAATTTCCCCGGTTGGCACTTTTTTTTGTTTTTGTTCTTGTCCTAAAGTTATATGAGGGTTTAATTTATGAATTCTTTTTAGGGTTAAATAATTAGAATTTTAGATTGAATGAAAGTGAAAAAATGATGAATTACCTTACCCTAAACATTTATTAATTCATCTGTAAAACAATCAGGGAAAATTTGGATCGTTAAAACTGATGTTGTATTTCTATATTTTAATGTTTTTGTATAATTAAAATGCTATTTGTTACAATCACAATTAAAGTTAAAGTTGTTGATTTTTTGTATGTAATTGATTTGTTCTCCTTCGTGATATACGATTTGTGTTGTAATATATACATAAACATGCTACAAATGGTATGTTACCACTAAAAGCTTTTATTTCATGCATATCACAATAATAATTAACTTTTATTTTAAATCGAATTAAACTATGAATTTTTTATTGTAAAAAATATTCTATGCATTTGGGTTACGAATTCGATGCATAATTGCAATCATGACATGTTTAAATTGCTTTCTTTTCAATCGAAATTTGCTCAAAACTGATTAGTTAGCAATATCTTGTTATTCAAAAATATTTGCGGTTGTTGAATTCGGAAAGCCAATTTTTGAAATTTATTATTTTACTTGCCTTAGGATTATGATCCGAAAATAATTCTCTTCTAAGTAATGTTCTAGATGTATTGAAAATTTTTGATAATAAATAAACTGTGCCCATAATTATGAAAGTGGTCTAAGACATACATTTCTTGTTTTGAGATATTTAAAGGTTTGCAAATGATTAAATTAAATAATATTTCTATATTATGAAAAATTTTATTTTAGTGCTTTGTTAGTCTTCAATAATGAAAGTTTGTTATGCATGTGAAATTTTGTATAAATCTCATTCCAAAATAGGCTTTTTACAGTTTGAATTGACTTAGACCATTTTCAAAATTAACTGAACGGCGTATAAATGACTTAACGCAAAAGCAAACTTCGAAATTTTAATGTTATTTATTAATTATTTTCCCAACTCATTATTTTGTCACCATTAACTTTCACTTAAAAAAGAGAAATTTTGACATTTAGGAGGAACAGCTCATTTTTATAGGCCTATGGTCCGACGATATAAAAACTTTACAACACAACGTTTTGGCAATTATTTTTGACATTTTGTTCGACTTTTTTGTTTTTTTTTTCTTGAAATTTCGTCTTAGATTACTGTCATAATTTACACTAGATGAATTACATTTTTGTTGAAATAACAAGTACTCATAACGGTTCTTTTTTGACAATATTGTACAAATTACATTGGATTAATTTAGTTTGAAGTAACTTGATGCGATAGAACGGATAAACTCATTTTTTTTTTTTCAAATTTTGACTTTGACTTTTTTTTCAAATTTATGAATTCATAATTATGGGCACAACTAAAAACATATCAAAAAACAATAATTGAGTACTCCACCTTACACAGCTAAAAAATTTGTTAAATTTATAAAATGACAACTTTTATTAAAGTGCCACCTCAGGTATATTTATATGTATTTCCTGTTTATTATCTGTTCGATTAGAATTGAATCTCCGTAGTAACCGAAAATTGACGGTAACATAAATTCAAGAACTATTCAAGCAAAATCAATGATGTGATGTGTAAAAGGAATAATATAAAACATGAATACAAAAATCGCAGAAAAACTGTTAAAGCACAGTTTGTTTTTATTTCATTTCTTCTTCTTATGTGTATTCTTCCTATTTAATATAAAATTTTTCCATTTCTTACGAGAATGAAAATAACTCAAAATTCACGTTTACTTTTATTTGGAACTTTTTCTTATGCTCTATAAAATTTATAGTTTTCTGGTGAAGAAAAGTATATCTATAACAATTTGTACTTTAAATATCTGAAATACAGGTGATAGATCTACAATAGTAGAGCGGAATGTAAATAGCTAAAAGATTTAAACCCTGAAACAGTTGATAACGCATCCTTTGATTAAAGTTAATACATATATTTCAGGACAGTAAAATCAAAACCGCTCAACCGAATACGCCAGTTTACAAAAAAATCTACCTATAGAAAAAGTACATTTTTCAACAAGTGGTGAAAACGTCTCTTTTTGCATGACTGGACGGTTTGTCAACGAGACGTGATAGCGTCGAGTGAAATAAGTTCAGGAACGCAAAAAGGTTTTTACCACGCGTAGAAAACACTATTTTTTCTACGCTTGTAAATAAATATATATGATAATATTTTCAAATTCATCTACTAAAAACTTACAAAAGCTAACTTTGACAGTGAAAACCAAAATAGCAATATTGTATTTATAAATAATTTTTAACAGTGTAAAATAATGTTATTGTTGTATGCCAATACAATAATAGTGTTCGCCTAGAGATGGAAGACAATATGAATAGTTCGAAAATATAATTTTAAGTTTACACATTGAGATATTTTAAATGTCAAAAAAATTATTTGTGTTTTTTTGCATTCTCGGATATATCTGTTCCGTGTTTCTTTCATTCTCGGATATGTCTCAGATCATATATTTTCTCTGGAAACTTTTACAGATATTACTGATATTTTTAGATTCATCCGATATAGCAAAAAACACCCTCATTATTAAAGTTTTTGTAAATTATAAAAGTCTATTCTGTTTTATTTGTTAGACATATTAAAAGTACAATTAATATAATGATTAGTAGTAGTGGTTGGTTTCATCGATGATGTAGATGGCAGATTCATGTGGAAACCGATGTATTGTTTAAAGGATTGAATGTTTGAGATTGGATTTCATTTACTGTTTCAGTTGCTGTGTTTATTTCTGTCAATATCGCAGTATTATCAAGGGATTGAATATTTTGAATATTTTGATTGAATATTTGAGATTGGATTTTTTACTGTTTCTTATTCTGTCAATATCGCAGAACTGTCAAGGGATTTAAATGTTTTATTACCATCTTTTATTACCACAGTGCTGGATTTCCATCCACCATGTCTTTAAATTTCAATTAAATCAGCTCCTGCATCTGCCAGAACAGAAGTGGCTGAACAGTATATAAATGATTCCGTAAATAATAAAATAAAAAGTGGTAATAAAATATTTCAATCCCTTAAAAGTACTGCGATATTGACAGAAACAGAAACAGTAAATGAAATCTAATCTCAAATATTCAATCCCTTGAAAATACTGCGATATTGGAAGAAATAAACACAGCAACCGAAACAAAAATAGGAACAGTAAATGAAATTCAATCTTAAATATTCAATCCTTTAAACAATACATCAGTTTCCAACATAAATCTGCCATCTAAATCATCGATGAAACCAACCACTACTACTAATCATTATATTGATTGTACTTTCTAGGATTTAATATAGTTTTCAGCAACAAACTTTTATAAAGATATTGTTTATAGTTTTAGGCAGCGATGTATATCAAACATAAAACTTTTAGTTACAGTACAAGTATTTTTTTATTTCTGTTTAGAAATTTCTTTCAAAACTAACACGAAACATTAATGCGTTTCCGGAACATTATATCAGATCATATATTAACATAATTTAATGAAAAGATGATACAATCAGCAAACTACCGAAAAACCTCCATTTAGATTTTCGAGGAATATTAAAAATAAAAAATGAAATAAAAATATTTTAAAAGTTATAATCAAATATTTGAAATTTTTTTCCAAGTTCTAAAAATATTTCAAAAATTATTACAAAATTAAAATTTTCCATGTCCAATTTCATGTTCAATTACATTTCATGTCATACAAATAATTAATTCTATTTTTTTCCAAAATGTTGGGTAAACGATAAATGAAAATCATTCCTTTGACACATTTGACAATTTTTTTTTGATACACTTATTAATATGGTTATTAATATGGTTTTCCATATTTTTCACTGGTTTGTGTGCTTTTGTCACTTCGAAAATTAGTTTTTTACTATAAGTAAAAGATTAGAATTTTTATTTTATTTTATTTTATTTTTTATACAGAATATAAATATATGTATATATATATTTCGGATATAATCGTTCTTCAGTTCTTTTTACTTAACTATCCTCTTCTTCTTCAAATCTTTTATTTATAGTAAAATATACAACCATGCCCACCACCAAAATAAAAAATCAGACTGATTTTAACACTGATTTGAATTTCCTACCTTAATATGAATCAACAACTGTTTTAACAAGAATCAACAATCGTTTAAAACGTAAACACCGCAGGCAAAAATATTTTAGAATAACAATTGTTGCAATTAATTCTAACAATCGCTCATACGCCGATGTGACTTTAGCTTGTGTTCACCATAAAGGGTTACTAGATATTGGGGCAAATATTAGTTTACTAGGTTCTAGTTCTGAAAGGTATTTAAATGATCCTAGTATTAAATTACACAATTGCTCTCTTCTTCTATCTACAGCAAGTGGCCAGTTGCAAAGGGTATTTGGTTATATATATATGTAAAGACAGAATATGCTAATAAATATCACTATATGCGTTTTTATACCGCACCAAGTCTACAACAAAAATTGTACTAGGGATATGATTTTTGGCAAAAATTTGGCATTTAACCTGTTTTGGTTAATGAAGCTACTACCACGGAAACAAATAGTCCTACAACAAATATTTGTACTAATTGTACCGCACCTTCTTTCGTCGGAACAATAACAACAATTGACCGAGGTTTTGCCTCAACTCCCGAGTTTCAACGAAATTAATCTCAGTCAGACCAAAGGGTTAAAACACTGTATTGACGTGGAAATGCTGCACCAATCAAGCAACGTCATTATGCAGTATCGCCTGCCATCAAAAAAGAGATTTACGCAGAACTTGACAGGATGCTTTCGTTAAGAGTAATAGAGAAGAGTCGAAGTGCTTGGTGCTCTCCAATTGCGTTAGTGCGAAAATCTAATGAGAAAGCAAGGCTTTGTATTGACTCGCATAAAATTGATTACGGAGCCAATATGACGTTTCTTTTACCATTGATAGATGAATTACTAAGTCGTTTAGATAAAACGGTATCTAACTCAAGCCTTGATCTAAAAGCACCCTTGAGGCCAATACCTCTTGATCCAGAGTCTTGTGGGAAAAACTGCTTTAGCAGTCCCTGGACGGCCCCTTTACCAATTTTTAAGTCATTCTGTACAAACTCTGCAACGCTCCACAAACTATGTGTCGATTGATGCATAAGATCATTCCATATCATCTGCAAAATCGAGTATTCGGGGTATCTGAATGATTTACTAATTACGCATCCTTAACTTTTGAAGAGCATCTTTATATTTTAGTACACATTGCTCATCGACTTAAGGCTAGAAAACTCCCAGGTTTTATTTTTAATGTTGAACACCGAGAAAGAACTCTAAATACAGTCCTTGACGCGCTTTCTTCCATTTTTGTTGATGCTCTAAGCAATTTAGATCAAAATGCTTACAGAGATGACACTGATCGTCCACCACTTCACATAAATCTTGACGATCAAGCTTTTGAAGACCAGCAATATGTCAATTTAATGCAGGAATTTTCCAAAACAACAGTAAATAAAACTGACATAAAAATAAATAATGGTCGAGCCTCCATAAACTTGTCGCCTGGGTTAAAGTATGTGAATTCAGAATTATCGCAGTTAAAGCTTATAGCTCCATCACAATTGGTACACATCCTTCTTAAACAAGGTCATGGCACAACTTCCTCCGCTCACTTAGGGACGGCGAAAATACTCGAGTGCATTTAAAGATTATATTTTTGGAAACACTTAGCAAAGGACCTAAACAATAATATTTGTAAGGGTGAGGTCTGTAAAATGTCTAAAGCTATCAACTTTAGTACCAAACCGCCATTGTGTGGTTTTATCGCAATAGTATGACCTTGGAAACGAATTTTTATCGACTTTTAGGGCCTTTTCAGCGGTTAAAATACAGAAATAATTGTTGTGGCCCCTAACCCTGGGCTTACGTCGGAACTTGAATGACCGCCTGAAATTGAAGTAGGTAAATTTTCTGGTAAGAATGGTATCCACTATCCTTACAATACCAAAATCTAACATACCAACTCAACATCGTTATAAGAATAAAACAAAGTTTAGAAAGAAAAATAATATTACTTATAAATTATAATGCTAATTTCTGTTCTAACATTTTATCATTTAAAGCGAATTTAAAACATTTCAAAACTTTTTTCATATTACATTTTCTTTGAAAATATTACAAATTAAATTTAGTCAAGAATAAATGTACAATTACGATTATTGTGTTTTACATAGAAACAGTATGAACATTATGTACATTTATTTTACGACAAGAATGTTAAAAAAGAAATCAAATTAAAAGTCAGGTGAAAAAAAAATTTCAACTAAAAACACAAGCGTTTGAGTTTGGTGAGTTATGAATCAGGGTAAGAGTGTAATATTTTTACGTTTAATGATTTTACTAACGTTTAAATGTTGTTTCGTTTGGAGAAGTTGATGCGTAAACTGACAATAAATGCCGATCCGCTGTATAAATTTTTCAATTTAATAATTTTTTTAGTTGAGTTTAAAGACTTAATCTAAACGAAATGTTTGTAAGTGGGTTTGATCCGTGTCTTTTTTTTAAATTTACTAACCATATTGACTGATTTTCAGCCCATTATAAAACCTGGGCTTTTAAAAGTATTATATATTTTTAATGGAAAACATTTAACTGATTCGGCATCGAAACAGCTTCCACCAGCCGCAAATTCTGTTCGCAGTTTCACCGCCTACGTTTGCCGATAAAGATTGTAAATTTCTAGAAAGAAAGCAACCACAAGTTCTTTCTACAGTGTTTTTTTTCAAATTTCAGAAATATATTATTTACTATTTGAATTTTTTCGTAACGCTATTGGTTTATGAAATTTACATTTTTTATTATCTACATAAAAAGAAAAATGATTGTAGGTTTTCTGACATTTTTGACGTTTTTAAAATTTTTCACATAATTTTGATTTATGAACACGTTTGATTTATGATTGATGAACACATGTCACATAGTAAAACTACAAAATATAAATGTAGCATCCGATGTTGTGCCACAGCTCAGTCACGACCATCATTTTTTATATACGAAAGACAATATTTTTGTTGGTTTAAAATTTTTAATACACTAGATTTGAATTTTGAATATATTTTGAACTATTATGGTTCGTAGAGTTAAAAATCAGACTAAAAATACACTAGAATTATAAAAAAGTCCAAGCGGCAGAATTTCGGATGGAAATAGGTAGATTTGTGTACAATTTAAATCGGATGTATTAGATTAGTTTAATTAAAAAAGTTAGATAGACCCTCAACCCTTTATTTGTACTCTTCAATTTTGTTAGTGTCTCTTGTGTCCCCATTCTTTTTTGCTTTTCTCTTATCGTGCTACTGTTGCATGACACCTGCTATCGTGTTTTTGTGACAGAAATACCCAGTTTCTTTTGTACAGTTTAGTGTTGAAATTTAGGCCTGGCCGAATTTCAGTATCTATACCTGCAATGTCAAAGGGTAAGTCTTACCTGCAATGTCAAAGGGTAAGTCTTTGTCTCAACAAAAAGGCAGCAGAGTGAACCAACAGCTTAGCATTGACTTCACCAACATAAGAGGTCTCAATTCGAATCTAAACGTGGTTCATCACTACATCGAAAAAAATAAACCTAACATATTATTTCTTACCGAAACAATTGTTAGTGGCAAAGTATCAAAATTGGATCTCGATAAATACCGGATACCTAGTTACGAATTGGAACATTCCTTTTATAACAAGCATGATGTCTGTGTATTTGTTCGAGATTCACTTTAGAATGTAGGTATTAGAATTAAGGCCTACGAGTTGAACTCTGAGCACCATAATTCTATAGCACTGAAGATCTCAGGTGTTGATGAAACTATGTTTATAATAGGATTATGCAGATCCCCAAATTCTACCCCAGGATGTCCCTTTTTCGATCAAATATCTGCTAATCTAGACAAGATTATCACGGACTACACCAAAGCAAGACTGGCCATTCTTGGAGACTTTAATATTCATAATAAAGAATGGCTTAAGTATTCATCGCGCACTGACGATGTAGGAAGACAAGCCGAACTGATACTCGGATTATCACGGTTTGACGCAAATAATAGAGTGTCCCACTAGAATCGCAGACAATTCACATCATAACAATAATTTGCTGGATCTGTTTTTGACAAACGAACCAGATACTACGAAGACAAAAGTTGAACAACCCCTCGGAACATCAGACCATTTACTAATATTAGCAATAGTGCAATTTACATCACCGACAAAATTAAAGCAAATCCTCGTCGCGTTTGGAACTATAAACGCGCTGACTGGGAGGGACTGAGAAACTTTTAGGATGAAACACCCTGGAAAACCATTTGTTGTGTTGATCAAGATCCTAGCACATCGGCAATAAGAATCTCTGAAATCATAAAAGAGGGAATGCGCCGGTTTATTCCGAATCAATTAATCACTCCTAAAACTGAGCCTTGGTTCACGCGGGATGTTGACAAGGCAGTGGGGAATAAACACAAAGCATTTAAGACGTATAACGCTAATAAACCACCTGAAACCCATAGCACCTATAAGAAAGCCAGAAATATTAGTAAATTCAAAATAGACTAGGACAAAGACGCGTTTATCCAGAAGAAAGCAAAGAAATTCACCGAGCACCCATCTGGCTCAAGTAAAGTTGCTTTCAGGCAGTTAAATTAGTCCAGAGTAATTTTACTCGATGCTCTATTCCAACCTTAGTTCACATTACCGTGAGCGACTCGAAAGAGAAAGCGGATCTTTAAGGCGTATTTTCGCAGAAAACTCAAACATAGTTGAACCCCCTTATTCTCCTACACTCATTCCCCCAGTTGTAACGAAAATGAAACCAATTATTTTTCGTTGCACGGAAAATGCTTCTTTCTATAAATATAAACAAATCTGCTGGCCCTGACGGTATTCCACCCCTCATTCTTAAAAACTTTGCTAGGCAACTAGCTCCAATTTTAACAAAAATTTTCTATTTATCTTATAAAACCGGAATATTTCCCGATTCTTGGAAGCCGGCCAGCGTTCAACCCATATCAAAGAAAGGCAGTAAGATAAACCCTAACAATTATAGACCAATTGCAATTCTGTCGGTTTTAGCTAAAATATTTGAAAAATATGTTAGCTACAATATAATAGATTATTTGGAAATGTTGCGAATTATTGATGATAAACAGTATGGTTTTCATAGAAGTCATGCAACAGGTGATCTGTAGGCGTAGGCTAACGTATCCCATCTCTGGAACAAATCGCTGGAAAACCATGGTGAAACATTCAGTATTTCACTTGACATTTCTAAAGCATTTGATAAAGTGTGGCATAAAAATCCCATAGCTAAATTAAAATCTTATGGCATAGACCAACTTACTGTCTCATGGATTCATAGTTTTCTTACAGGTCACCAATTTCATGTTAATTTAGATGGTATCACAATCAATATTTTCACAACCAATGCTGGGGTTCCCCAAGGTTCTGCACTCTCACCAACCTTGTTTCTTCTATACATTAATGATATACTTATTTCCACAGTGCACCCAATACATAGTTTTGCTGATGACAGCACATTGCATGCATCACATGCATCTCCTAAATTTCGATTTCATACTACAGTTACCACTGATAGAGAGCTGCTAATTGATTCTATCAACAAAGATCTGGATCGTATAATGGAATGGGGTGATCGTAATCTTGTTTCATTTAATCCAACCAAAACTAAACTATGCCATCTTTCACGAATAGAGCGACATAAAAATGTTCCTATTAAAATAAACCATGAGGAATTGCCTGAGGTTGAATCAGTTAGACTTCTTGGAGTGGATATTCAAAATAACCTGAAATGGAATAAACATGTGTTCAACCTCGCTAAATCTGCAATGCAAAAAATAGGATCCTTGAGTCGATGTATTTCAAGTATTTCAATCCCGAGCAAATTTTGCTAATCTTCAAGTCTTTTATTCGTCCATGTAGGGAGTACTGCTGTCATGTTTGGGGAGGTGCTTGTTAGTCAACAAAAAAATGTCTATACTCTGTACAGAGAAAAGCAATACGGTTGATTGGTAATACTGAACTAACGGGCCAGCTTGATTCACTCCAGCATAGAAGAAATGTGGCTGAGTTGTCAATCTACCATAAATATAACTTTAGCGAATTCTCCTCTAAGGAAATTCAAAATATCCTTCCATCGTGTGCGCAGCATAATCGACAAACAAGAGCTTCCGAGTTATCCCATCCATTTGAAGTACAAATACCTCGTTGTAGAACTGTGTCCTTCCAGAACGACTATTTTAACAGAGTGGCCAAATTGTGGAACTCAATGCCTTCCCCTGTATTTCCCGATGAATTTTTCCATCGGGCATTTAAAGAAAATGTCCATCATCATTTAAAACAATTAGTATAGTTATCCCTATATCCCCATGCCTTCCATTTTCCCCATCTCCTTCCTTTATAGTTGACATGGTATCTTCGGATATTCAAAGAGTCTAAATAAAGAATATTTCATATTTAGTGTGCTAAACATGTCTAACTAATTAATAAAAAAATAAAGAACCAGGCAAACAAATGTTATAGATCAAATTAAATATATTAACCGTAAGTAAATCTATGTAGTTCTGGTACAGCTTTTGTTAATTTTGTTTAAAATCGGTTATAACATATCAAATCCACCAAAATCAGAACGTTCTCAACGATTCAAACTCAATTATAAAAAAAATTACCAAACAATTTTTATCAAAAAAGCACAACTAATATCTATCAATTTTTATTCATGTAAATTTTGAAAAAATTAAAATCAGGTGTAATTTATATATAGTAATTATATCTAAAACATTTCCAAATTTTCAACGGATATATTTTATTTAAACTGCGAGGGTCTCAACCTCTGGACTTGAAATAATTTTAAATTTTGGAAAGATTTATGTTGCATCTAGGTTTGCAAAAGTTTTCGAATATGAGCGTAAAGTCATTTTCATCTATATCAGAGACAACAAAGTTTATTAAATTTTAAAACAGCTGATTTTTCAAAAAAAAAATTAAAAAAAAAAAAAAATTTTTTAATTTAGTTTAAAATATGGACTTTCAAATAATTCATGTTGCGTGGTGGAATTAGTATCGATTTAAAAATTAAGAACGACCTCCAAAACCTATTTTCACGTTATATCAATTAAAGAAATTTCAAAGAAATTAATGTTAAAGAAATTGAAGTTCAAAGAATGTTTTATAGAATAACCACATGCCCTGGTGCATCCGAATCCGGGGTCAAATTATTAAAGTTTAAAATAAATTGGAACCAATATGGCGGCCAATATTTTTTAAATGGTCGATTTTTGCCAATCGAAAATTATATTCGTAATCTACGTAAAATTTTAAGTCAAATTGTCAAGTGCAAAATTTTCCTACATGGTGCTATCTCCAAGAAAAACATCATTAAGTTTTAGAACTACATGAAAACTGTGTTCTTTTACTTTCAGCGCCCTCTAGCGCTAACACTGATACTATTTTCATCACGCTTCAAGAATTATTTGAAAGTGCATATTTTAAACTAAATTTTAAAATAAAATTAAAAAAAAGTGTCATACATCATTTTGAACTTTAAACCCCCGAAATAAGGGAGAAAACTAACCTAAAATTTTTTTTAAATATTTGTATCGTATTTTATGGCCAAAATGCTAACAAAATTATATTTTTTAAAAAAATTTTATACGCATTAAACTGACTACAAAATGAAGACGTTTGTCGTCGAAGAAAAAATTTCAACTTTGTGACCGTTACTGATGGCAAGGGGTTGGCCAAAAAATCTAAAAAAATTCAGAAATTGCTTTCTGATGAAGGACTATTAATCCTCGAAGTTTGGAGAAAAAAAAATTTTGTTCGTTAACGTTCACTTGGAATATATATAACGATATGAGCTATAACAGAATAATTTACTGGCACTCTCACATTCGCATTTGAAACGCTAAACTAAACTTTCTTTGTCTAAAGATAGACTAGAGTTTTAGTTTTCGTAAGTTCGTTAACGACCAAACTCCGAGCAGTAGTTAAGCAGCTAAATACTTTCCAATTCTAGTCCGGACGTAACGGCCGTTTAAAACGTAGTATTTCAACTAAATTAATTTTGAGAGACACACGTGTGTGTGTTGGTTGTATTACCTCCTTAGTTCCGAATAAAAAATGCAATTGATTTCACTTTGTTAATCGATATATTTCGGATTCTCGGATCTAAAAAGTAGAATCCAAATAAATTACATTTTGTTAAAAAATTAAATTAATAAAAATTGAAAAAATAAGTTAGTTTACCACTTCACAGACTCTGCGTAAATTGAGTGAATCTATGTAAATTAAGCGAATCAATTCTCAATGACAAACCACACGGAAATGAACTGTCAAAAAGTAACAGAAACTAACCCGAATAACAATACAAAAATACATTCACAATAGAAAAAATAATACCAACATGAAAAAACCTATTCACACTCATTCTATTTACATGAATTAATGTGATGTGAATTTGAAAAAACTTATTTAGAATTCTTAATTAAATTTACATAAGTATTTGTATAGTCTTTCTTATCAGTCTTTTCATTACATGCAGTTTCTTTAAATTTGATGATTTGGTTTACTTCATGAATCTTGAGTTTTGTTTTATTCTTTTCATTCTTCAGTATTTTCCCATCATCAAACGTGAATTTGTGTCCAAAATTTTTTCCATGTTTAGCTAAGGCCGATGAATATTTGGTTATTTGGTTACAAACCACTTGTTATAATCATTTTTGTGCTGTGATTTTCTAACTCCAAACTTCTGTATTGTCTCACCAATGTAATTAGATGGACAATCAACATAGTCAATTTTGTACACCAAGCTGGATTTATCATATGTTGCAATACGGCTCTTCAGATTTGCAAACATGTAAGAATTTTTTCTGTATGGTCTCATCGCTAGTTTCAGCGTAGGAACAAATTCTCTGCAACTCTTGTCTATCATTTCACTCAGTCCAGGAACGTATGCCACTGATGAATATTGGTTGATTGTGATTGTTTGATCATTTATTAGCGTGAAATCATCGATTTTCGTTGTTGATAGAAACGCATAACTTTGCAAAGCGTCATTTGGTTTCTTTTTCTCACTTGTTCAATCAGATTCATAAAGACTTCATCCTGATAATTGTTCTCCTTTAACACGGTTTTGATTCGTTTCGATTCGGACTCCAAAATTCCCTGTGGCTAACTCGAAAAATCTTGCGAATGAACGATCTCGCCACGTTGTATTTCATCTTTTTTGGGTGATTGGAATAAAAGTTCAATAGACGATTAGATGCAAATGGTTTGTGATACCAATTCGCTATCAATTTGCCATTTTCCCTTCTCAGAATACTCTAATCCAAATAATCAAGTCGTCCATTTTGTTCGACCTCATAAGTGAATGGATCAAATTCATGCAGTGCGTCGAGAACCTGATTAATTTTATCCTCAGGCACTGCGATGATGTGATCATCGACATACGATCGCCAAAAAGATGGTGTAAAATCCAACTTGAGAAGTGTTTCATCAATGATGGTATCCAAAAAATATTTATATAGTTCCGGCAATACAAATATCACAGTCAACATTCCGTTAACTAAATTTAACAAACTAATTTTGTTTGTATTTAGGCTTTTAAAAATGGGGACCTCTACGTTTCAGGATTCTTGAAAAATCAGCTGTTTTAAAATTTAATAAACTTTGTTGTCTCTGAAATAAATGAAAGTGATCAATCTTATATTTATTACCCTATATGTTTTAGTCATACGACACCAACATTTTCTTCTGAAATGCCGAGATGACGCACTAAATCTACCTAAAAATAAAGAGATAAGGCTTCTAAGGGCTTAAGACTTCGAAGTATCGAGACTAGGGTATGGTTAGATTAATCGATTGTTCGATTAATTGATCATTTCGCAAATTGTTCGATTAATCGAACAAACAAATTATTAATCGATTAATCTAAATTTACGAAAATGTTTAAAATTGTTTGTATTCTCTTTTTCTTACGAATTACTTTTTTAGTTGTTTTGGGTATAACACAAAGTACATTAATAACAAAATTTGATCCCAATGCAAAAATCTTTACTATGCCTTAAGTAATATTTTTATTATTAATCCAACCAGTAAACTATGGTTTGAAGTATATTGAACTCCATTACTTTCCATTCTGAAGGAAACAGCTTGTTTCTTATCATTTTCAATTAGTACAGTATATTTTCAAACACATAATTTTGTAAGGTCTGAAAACTTCAATGACAGAGAGGGAGATACACATCCTACGCTAACGCCTAGAGCAACAATTTCACTCTTATGCAAAAACGACCTACTTTACGCCCTTAATGCATAGATAGCTATTAAATTTTTATTTATTCTTATGTCATTGTAAAAGTTGAACTTTTAAATATGATACAACACGTGTATTTGTTTAAAAAAAATTAATAAAAATATTAGAATTAGTAAAAATTTTATTTAATCGATTAATCGATTAATCGATGTTAAAATTTTCATATTAATTGTTAATCGATGTTTAGTCCCAATCGATTAATCGACCATGCCCTAAACGTAACGCACCCATTAAATTTGATAAATTTTACTTCTGCTGAATTGTGTTCAATTGATATTTTATAATTTTGTGTTTCTGTTGATTTTGGTGACCAAACTGCACTGTCTTGTACTAATAGTGTATTTGTTTGCACAGGTATGTCGATGACATTTTTGCCATTGTAGACAAGAAACACATCCAAGAACTCTTCGATATCATCAACAATCAACACCCGGATATAAAGTTCACAATAGAAACAGAGGAGAATGGTATTTTGAATTTTCTAGATATCCAAATAATTAAAACCTCCACACATCATTTGAAATTTGGCATATACAGAAAGCCAACAAACACCAACCGATTTATCACTGCAGATTCTTTCCACCACATAACACATAAGAAAGCAGCCTTTCATTCAATGGCACACCGTTTATTTACAATCCCTATGGAAAAACTGGAATTTGATGAAGAGGTAAAATATATCAGAAAAACAGCTGTCGATAATGGTTATTCCGTAAATTTCGCCAACAACATAATTCAGAAACACCATAAAAAACATATTGTTAAACAGCAAACCGGTCTCATTCCTTTAAAGGAAAAACAACCAAGCAATAGAATAAGCGTACCATATGTTCCCAACATAACCAACAAACTAGAGAAAATATTCCAAAAACATAATATAGATATAGTAACACGTCCAACAAGAACTTTGAAAAGTCAAATAAATAACTTTAAGGATCAGGAACCACAGTCAAAAAAATCTGGAGTTTATAAAATAAACTGTTTGGATTGCGAACAGATATATGTCGGCCAAACAAGCAGGAATTTCGAAACCAGATTTAAAGAGCACAACATGGCTACTTTTGGGAAGCATGTCAATAAATCAAGTGTAGCGGAACATATGGTTAATAACAATCATAAAATTGATACTAACAACTCCAAGCTTATAAGAACTGTTAGACAAGACTGGAAGTTGGATGCCTTAGAGTCATATCACATCGCACAAAATTACCATCTTATGAACTCAGATGAAGCCAAAATTTGTTCACCGCTATTCAACATAACAAACCACCGTAAATCATAATAATATAAGATCCCTAGTGTTTTTTTTTGTAATTTCTTAACCATATCCTTGTTTAAATAATTTTTTAATTTTTTGTAATTTTTTTTTGTTTTCCCTCCTCTTTACAACTAATTGTTTTATTACTTTATTACTGAAATAATTAGGTTTTTCCTCAAATTTGTACCCTTTAATTTATTTCATTATTTCATTATTATATATATTCTCTCAATCTTAGCTAATGAATATTCCTTGATGCTGGAACGCTGTAGCTTGCTCGAAGAAACGAGCTTTCATATAACTATATATCTGAGCTTTAATCATTGAAAAATATACTGCGTCCCATAATCAAGGATTATGCCATTAGCTGGACTATTGGCAAACCAATTTTAGTTTTGTTCCTGCAAATTTTTAAAACAAATTTGCTTTTTATCTCTTATTTTATTTTTATTTTCCCTATCCTATCACGAAATATTGGCCTATGTCATATTTTATATGTGATAGGATTTATAGTTTAGTTGTCCATTATTTAACAAAAAATATAAAAAAAACAAAAAAAAACAGATCTGCGTCCATTAACATCCTTAGAACGCATGTTGTTGTGGGACCTTGGTCTTAAAAGGTTTTTATGTGTTGTTGTGACACATATTGTAATGCCTACTACACATCACATTTTATTAAAAAAAAAAAAAAAATACTTGTCGCCCCTAGTTGTATATAAACTGCTAACAGGTATGGACGAATGCCTGTTGGTGATATTTTTTTCATCCTAACTCGTGGGAACAACACTGGGAACAACAATATATAAATACGTAAATACAAAAATATATGAAGATAGAGGAAAAAATGGCGATGGCAAATCTTTCAAAATAAAGTTTTCCTCTCCATTTTAATTTGTTTTTCAATGTTTATAGTTACAATCACAAATTAAAATAATTTAAAATGCCAAATGTTTTCTTCATAGTTGTGATAATTTTTATAAAATGAATGATAATAATTTCAAGAGTGATTTAAATTTTTTATTTAAGTAAAATACATTATAAAGAACATAAAGCTATATTTTCTAACGCCATGAACCAATTGTTATGTTTTGTAATTTTTCGCAAAGTATATTATTTGCTGAAAAACTTTTTTCATTATTGGTAAATTTTATTTTTAATTGATGGAATTTCAAAAAACTATTTGGTTATATAGCAACATCGAAAAACTGTTTGGTTATAACAACATCGAATATGTATTTATGTTAATTTTATGAAAAAAGCGCACGGTGGAGGAATTTGTTTTTGTTGTGGGATTTTTTCTGATAATAATTGTAAAGTTTTGAATCAAATAAAAAAGTTACAATGGGACGAAATTTCGGTTTCTCAGAGAGTAACTCAAATAACAAAATCACGATTTGATAGATGTGCATGGACGCTAAATTGGTTATGGTGCTACGAGCAGAATCCTTCCACTTATTGACTACGGATTCCTGAAGACATTTTCATATGTCTACCAAAGCATTTCTATTGCATATTTGCTTCTTCTTTAAACATCATATAATGAAAATTATAATGCGAAATCATACATTCACATCTGGTACAACAAACAAAAGTTCATTTAAATAAACTACAAATGAGCCCATTTTTTGTGGTACATTTCTCAACGCAACTACATAATATTTTTCTTTATAATTATTCTCATACACACAGTACAGTATTTAATTTAATACGTCATCGTTCTCATTCAAATAATTAAATCTAGTCAGATGTACAGAAAATTGTTTCCTGTTTTTGTACATAGACAAACCAAAAATAAATTTCAAACAGAAAGAGAAAAACTTGTCGTAATATACATATAACATTATAGATATAGGGTATAGTATTTCATGTTGATTGAAATGTAATATTTTTTCTGTTTGTTGATATTAAGAATTTGGGGATCTTCCTCTTTGAATGATTTTGTATTGTTGAAGATCTTGTTTTTGTCTGTTTTTGGATACATTTCTTGTTTGATTGCAATTCGTTTGAAAAGAAAAAAAGAGAAAAAAAAACTAAAATACGCGGGATGAATAAAAATTCTTTCTTTTATAATCACGTATACATAGGGTTACCAAATGAGTATATTTCACCCGGAGACTCAGGGTTTGCCGGAAAATCTCCGGGCTCAGGGTTTGGAAGGCAAATCTGCGGGCGAAATAATAATTACATAAAAAATAAAAAAAAGTCAAATTTCTTTCAATTCCCATAAACAGAATTCGTTTGAAAACAAAAAACACGGAACTCTGTGTATTAGAAAACGGCCGAGTTTAGTTTTGCAATGAGTTTTTTGGTTATTTATGTTGGTTCATTGTTTTTCCATATTACGTATAAGCTAATTGATGTTTTATGTCTATATTGGGTTAATGTTAATAGTTTTGTTGTTGTTAATTTTGAATGGTTTTGACATTTGAATTTAATTAGGTGCCCATATAAAACTGTGCGTATGTTAATTTTACTATTAAATAATAAATATCAGTCAAATGAAAATTGTCCCAAACAAAACAATGACCATAAAAGAAAATGTTATTACATCTCGTTCAATAACGAATGGTTGAAAAATCAAAACTATGAGGGGCTCGAAAAAGTTAACGAGTTTACAGGAAAATGCAGATTATGCTGTATTAATTTCATGGAGATTAAATTAAATTAAATTTTTATCATATATATAATACACAAGCCACGAAAAAGCGTAGCCATAGGAAAGAAGAGAATACAGAAGAGAATACAAAAAGGTATAAAAATCAAAAAAGACTAAAATAAACAAAAAAAAAACGAAATTTTTTTAATTTCTTCAAAACCCCCGATATAGAAGCCTAACTCATTTTTAGCACAAACAAAATCGTGAACTTGTAGCGCAATTTTGAAATTAAAACTCAATATAAAAAAATTCAAAAAATCGCCATAACGCCAACTGGAAAAATAAATAAAACTCCATATAAAAAAAATTCAAAAGGATGCTTTGCTTGCGGATAGACGTATTATTATGGATTGTGATTTTATTTCAGGCTTAAAAAAATATTTGTTTTAAGATTTGTGCAAATGCACAGGGGTCCCCTAGTTGAATTATATTTTTGTATATTATAAAATCTCCGGGTCGCGCGCTTTCAAGAGTTGGTAACCCTATATACATGTTTGAAAAATGATTATTATATTTTTGAAAAGGAACAAAGATAGTTAATTTTTTATTTTTTGGGAATTGTCAAACATTTTTTTATAGCTTTAGTCAAGAATATTAAATACGATACAGAAAAAGTTTTGTTCTATTTTGTGGACTTCTAGCTATTATTATTGTATATAAAAATATGTTCAGTATATTTTTGGTCATATATAATATAATTCTTAAAACAAATGGTGATTGGTATTCATAAAAAGATTAAATAGGAACAATTGTTTAATACTTGTGTTCATAAAATTCGTTGAGTTGAGTTGAAAAAAAAAGATTGCCAAAGATTTACCACATGAGGAAAGTGCGTGCTTCAACCTCATTCACTTTTTGTTCCTGTTAAAATGTGCTAATTAATTAATTGTTTTTCAATGCACATAAAATTAATTAATTTAAAAACTAAAGCAATTTTTATTATTAACACTGTTTAAATGTTTAATAACATTAACAAAAAAAAACGTTTATACGAACGTAACTAGGGTATGGTTAGATTAATCGATTGTTCGATTAATTGATCATTTCGCAAATTGTTCGATTAATCGAACAAACAAATTATTAATCGATTAATCTAAATTTACGAAAATGTTTAAAATTGTTTAAAATTTTGTACCGAATTGTGAAAAGGTTTATTGTCTAAAGATGTATTCTCTTTTTCTTACGAATTACTTTTTTAGTTGTTTTGGGTATAACACAAAGTACATTAATAACAAAATTTGATCCCAATGCAAAAATCTTTACTATGCCTTAAGTAATATTTTTATTATTAGTCCAACCAGTAAACTATGGTTTGAAGTATATTGAACTCCATTACTTTCCATTCTGAAGGAAACAGCTTGTTTCTTATCATTTTCAATTAGTACAGTATATTTTCAAACACATAATTTTGTAAGGTCCGAAAACTTCAATGACAGAGAGGGAGATACACATCCTACGCTAACGCCTAGAGCAACAATTTCACTCTTATGCAAAAACGACCTACTTTACGCCCTTAATGCATAGATAGCTATTAAATTTTTATTTATTCTTATGTCATTGTAAAAGTTGAACTTTTAAATATGATACAACACGTGTATTTGTTTAAAAAAAATTAATAAAAATATTAGAATTAGTAAAAATTTTATTTAATCGATTAATCGATTAATCGATGTTAAAATTTTCATATTAATTGTTAATCGATGTTTAGTCCCAATCGATTAATCGACCATGCCCTAATCGAGACATCGTGTGTTTGATATATATATTAGACTTTTCGTTAAATATTAAATCTTCTCTGACGCCCCTTAATAAAGTTATTTATGGTCAACCACGAGGGCATTTTTTTAAATCAAAAGAACACGTGCCGCAAAATGAACGAAGTTGAGTTTTTGATAAAATCGTAGATTTTTTTAAATATCTCATAAAAAATGCAGATTTAAAATTTCACAAACGAATCAAGTATCGAGATTGTTTAAATTGCTTCCTTAAGCAAATTAAATGTTTTTATTCTGATTTGAAATTTAGCTCACAAATTTTATAAAATTGTAATTGATTCACGAATGAACAAAAGGCAGAAGAATTAAAATTTTGATTCGCAAATTGAATTTTTCCGCTCTCTTAAAATATTCACCCATCAAATCAATAGCCGACTTACTAAACGAACTAGCAAATTGTAAACAGTCACATAACAAAAATGTGTTGCGAAATTAGGAGCGGTTACATATGCTTATGCAAAACTCTCTATATTCAAAACTTATACATATATGCAAAAAATAATAAAGAAATGTTTTGTTTTGAACCATTCTCTATCTAAATAGTCAGTAAAAATTTTGGTGTACGTCTGTGTGTGAGGTGGGTGGTTGACATTCCTGCATAGGATCTTGATGAAACTTTGGCAAATGATCCAGGTTCACTTGAAAATGGAAGATCTGGATTCATTTCAAATTTGGACAAAATGGCAAGAGGTCTCACGAACACCTTTAAGTTTAAATCTTCAATAACTTTTAATTCCGGCTTATATGATCTTATGAAAACTTGGTATATCAGGTTTCAGCACTGTTTTCTATATTTCTGTACATGAAATGTTGGTAAAAGCTTTTAAGTAATATGAGCAAGATTTTATCAGCTTTTGGAGTACATTGGATATAGGGTTGGGGGGTCCACCATACAACAGGTGGTTTTATTCACCATGTTTTTTATGTTTGTTGGGAGCATACAACATTCGTTCGTGAATGAATTTTGATGACACTTTGGAAAAAGATGCAAATATGTATGGCAAAGAACTGATTAGTTTCTGAGCGATAGTGAACAAAGTGGTGTGAGGTTCCCCGAGCAGCTGTTTTTTAAAAGCTCAATAACATCTGTACCTGATAATCGAATTGGATGAAACTTGGTACATAAGGTACCAACTTCCGGTTTTCACTTCCGGTAAAAAATTGGTTTTGCAATTTTTGAAGTTTTTTCAGTGTGGTTATGCACACTACAGCCTACAATAACGAAGTGATTATGATGAAATTTATGAAAATGGTTTCAATTAGCGTGTGAAGATAATTATCGTCTTTTAGAACATATTTTTCAAAGTGGCGGAGGGTCTACCATACAACTGCTAATTTTTTACACTTTGTTTTTAAAGTTTGTTGCGAGTAAACAGACTTCATTCATTAATCAATTTGAATGACAATTCAAGATTTTATTAAGAGTTTAGCAATGAATCTAACCATTATGTAGTTTAGAATTCTAAGACACTAGAAATAAATGTGTTCAATTGGAAAGAATGAAAAATTGCTTTGAAAAGTGAAAGATCTGTAACAAAAGTTTTATCTCAATTCCAGTCGGTTCGGGAATCGAACCGGCGTCCCTCTGATCAAAGTTTATATGGTCAACCATTTAACCAACTCGACCAGCGACGTCCAAAAACAAAATTTTATCTCGTCGCTGGTCGAGTGGGTTAAATGGTTAACCATATAAACTTTGATCAGAGGGACGCCGGTTCGATTTCCGAACCGAACGGAATTGAGATAAAACTTTTGTTACGGATCTTTCACTTTTCAAAGCAATTTTTCATTCTATTCAATTGAATACATTCATTTCTAGTGTCTTAGAATTCTAAACTACATAATGGTTAGATCCATTGCTAAACTCTTAATAAAATCTTGAATTTAAATTGGTTAGTGGCCATTCTCCACTAGTTGGGATTTGTCTCCCATATTCGTAGATCCATAATGTTCTTCATTCAATGTCAACTTAGTTGAGGTATGAAGAACGGTAAAACGTGTTCGTAGAATAAATAAATAAGACAAAATTGACATTAAAAATGAATTAAATAATTGTGATGTTAAGTCGATCGTCCAAAAACAAAATTTTATCTCGTCGCTGGTCGAGTTGGTTAAATGGTTAGCCATATAAACTTTGATCAGAGGGACGCCGGTTCTATTCCCGAACCGACCGGAATTGAGATAAAACTTTTGTTACGGATATTTCACTTTTCAAAGCAATTTTTCATTCTATTCAATTGAATATATTCATTTCTAGTGTCTTAGAATTCTAATTTTAATGACATTTTGAAAAAATATGAAGACTTAAATGACAAAGAACTAATTAGTTTTTGGACAATATTGAGATAAATAGTGGGGGCCTGCCAAACACCTGTTTATTGTGTCACCATTTTTTCAATGTTTGTTGGAAGCATACAACATTCGTTCGTGAATGAATTTTGATGAAAAAATGCAAATATGTATGGCAAGGAGCTGATTTGTTTTTGAGCGATAGTGAACAAAGTGGTTCAAAACAGTTCTGCATCACAACTTCCGGTTAAAAATTTTTTTTGCTTTTTCTCGTGCAACAGAATTTATATTTGTTGGGATACTACTGCTTTCTTTAAAAATTTTATAATTAGAACTACGCGAAATCTGTAACATTGGTTTGCTTTTAATTAAAGTATTTCATGGATATTAGCTCACTATATATCCAGAACACTATACACAGCATCAGCGTCGCAATATTTTTTTAGTTATACCAGCTTCAATAAAGCTTCGCTAAAGCTTCTAAGTGGAAGCTATTTAAAATTTACATCTTTAGAGTTCATATAGAACTTGCACAGAGAAGATTTCCCCACCACTGGAAAGAAAGCTTCTAAAACACTTCTATATTTAATATTAGAAGCTTTACTGAAACTTTCCTAAATAGTTCTCGATAAAGTATTCATTAAAAGGTTTTAGAAGTTATAGCTGTCATTAGGATTGAAGTAGTCTGGGTTGTAACTGCTTAAAATTCTTATATAAGGATTTTTTTGAGCACTTAGTTAGACTCAATAACTAAGAAAATCATTTGAATTTTACAATTCGAGAGTATAATTTCAATTTTTCACAAAACTCTAGAACATAAATCGGTGTTAGTGGACATATCTACTAGTTGGAGGTTGTCTTCCAAGCTTGTAGCTCATACAGTTATTCATTCAATGCTAAGATAATTAAAGTATGAAAAACAGATAAAAATGTGTTCGAAGAGTTAAAATCAGACCCAGAAATACACTAGACTTAAAATATAGAAAAAACCTCAACTTTAGTAAGTATATATGTAATGATGAAATTTTAATGACATTGGCCTTTAAAGGTATCTACGTGATGCTATGACACATATTGTAATCCCTATCACCACAACACTTTTTATTAAATTAATAAAACAACACAATCTGAACAGAAAGAAAACAAACGATAGAAATATATTCCCAACGATTGGGTAATTCATTCCATTTCCCATTTACATACGTTATTTCAAATAAGTCTTGATCTTGGGCAATTTTTCCCTTTCTTTAGGTTTTCTATTGAATCTTGTATAATATTTATGTTTTATTTTAAATTATTGTCTCCACTTAAAACCCAAATCTGTTTCCAAAGGAATTCAATATCTATTTCCTATACGAAAGGAAAAACGTGTTTAAAAGTTATAAATAAACATTACAGCGTGTAGCATACAAACTTAGAATAATAATGATGAACTTTTGTAAAAGTTTTTTGTCTAATGGTTTACTTTATTTTATAAAAAACTTGGTTCGTGATTTAATTTTATTTTACTTGTTAAGTTTAATCAACAATTTAGCTTCAAATTCTGGTAACACGGTTCATATAGCAACATAACATGAACAGATTTAAAAGATTGTTAATGGATTTTTCTCAATTTTCAAATATTGATATAAAAAAAATAATAGCAAATTTCTACTCACATCTTTATCACCTAATCTCTCAACTTTACAATGTAAAAATCCTGTCTGACCGAATGTTAAAGTAACATTACGTTGAACATCAAAATCGAAATATGGTTGTAGATTTTCCAAAGTATATTGTGAGTGAAGATTTGTACATGATGTTACTGAAACGGAGAATAAAAAATAAAACTTGTACAGATTAATATTGCAATTTATTTTTGAAAACAAGAGCAGCAAAAATAATAATAAAAAAAATTCGTACGAAAAATTGTCTGTTTGTTCTCCATCAGAATTATACAAAAGGGGATTACTCTTGTTTTGAATTGCTTGGTCATTAAGTTGTGATTGTGAAAAGAAACAACAATTTATATCTGGTTGTTTGCTATACATACAGATAAGAGTTGTTAGTTTGATGATTTCAAGCTTGGACAAGCAGCTAAATTTGTCGTCGACCTTTAGATTTTAATTTAGATTTTTAGTGTAATAATTTTAAACAAATATAACATGATTTTAATATCGAGAAAAATATTACCTATTTCGAGAAAAATATATCAATTAACCGATCGACATTAAAGATGTAACATAAATAATTTTTATCAGCTGTATGAAATAACGAACAATAGTTGCATAATTTTGATCTTGCATAGTCCGGTTATCCATTACAAAAGCTTCAACTTTGCTTCAAACCTATTTTAAAACATATTATAAATTTTTCCATCATATTTTATTTGTATACTGAAGAAAAACGTGTTCTAGACGAGTGTTTCTCAACCGTTGGTCCACGAACCAGAAGTAGTAGGCAGAAAAATTTTAATAGTTCGCGAATTTCTTTAGGCTTAATTCATTGTGAAAATGTTTGTGAAAATGCAACCATGAAAAAATAGAATATGAATTTTGAATGTATTGTTGTCGATTTCTAATATAATAGCTTATAATAAATATCGTTTATATATTTAATATCGTAGAAAAAATTTCATTTCTTTCGCTAATGAAAACGTTATACGTTTACGTGAATAAATTTTCACTCACGAAAAAACAGCAAAATGAACTATATATTTTAGGAAGATTTCATATAAAAATCTACCTATTGCAGCGTGCTTCAACTCGGAATTTCGGAAAAATTTTGGTGCCAAACGACTATATATGATAAGCGGAGACGGAAAATCAAAATGAAAAAAAAATTAAAAATATATATATATATATATATATATATATATATATATATATATATATATATATATATATATATATATATATATATATATATATATATATGTATATATATATATATATATATATATATATATATATATATATATATATATAAATATATATATATATATATATATATATATATATATATATATATATATATATATATATATACATATATATATATATATATATATATATATATATATATATATATATATATATATATATATATATATATATATATATATATATATATATATATATATATATATATATAACGATATGAGGTATAACGGAATTATCGGGCACTCTGACGGTCGCAATTTTCGACCTACACCAAAAATATTTTCTGTGTATGTTGCGGCAAACAATTTCTTAGACAAGTTCGCGAACTGGCCATATTGGGGTACCGTTTAATTGGCTAGAGTCTTAAAAGTCGAATAATCTAAGGCATTATAACTTCCGTTTGAAACATAAAGTTTAAATAAAATTGATAAATATTGAATGTTTGAACCTTTTTTTTATCATTTTTTGTGAGATGACAACCTTGGCATGTAGGGTTCCTGAAAAATCAGCTGTTTTAAAAATTTACTAAACTTTGTTGTCCTTGATCTAGATGAAAATGACCAAGCTCAAAAATGAAAACGTACAGAAACGTAGATACCAACTTATATCTATCCAAAACTTAAAAAATAAATTGTTTAAGTTCAGAGGTTGAGAACCTGTGGCTATTAAAACGAAAACAAACGAAAACGGCCTTGCTTTCATCATTTTTGAGTCTATTTTGATTAAACTAACACTAGCTTATAATTCAACTTTTCAACTATAACATCAAAAATTTTCAGCTTTCTAACCCTAGAAGTTCCAATGCAATTAACATTATACTAACTCAATGCAAGCCCCTAAAACGCTATATAATTACAAACAAATCCCAAAAATATCCCAATTAAATAAAATTTCTGTTGTTTTAGGTAGATTTCATATGATTTTTTTTGTTTGTATATTTTTTTTTCGCAAAAAGTTAAAAAATTTGTTTTGAATGTTTGTTGTTGTTGTTTTGAAGATTTATTATTGTTTTGAATTAGGGAATAGTTTCTTTGGAATATTTGGAAGTGGTTTAGTTGAAATAAATATATGTATATTGATTACATATTTACAATCGATAGATATTTGTATTATATTTGAGGTGTAAAAGTTGTTTGATGTTGTGGTTAATTATAAATTATAGTATGGCAGTTGTGATTTAGTTAGAACGTTAATCCACCAAAGGATTTAATTTGATATTAAGGAGTTTTAACCAAATTAAACAAAACTATTCGAAATTGCATTGACCAAGTAGTTTCTGTTTATGTATTTAGTTTGGTTGTTTGATAAAGTTTTTGGATTTTCTGCTTCTAGTTAAATTTTTTATTTAAACTAATCTGACATATCCAATTCTATTTGTACACAAAGCTGTCTGGTCCCGAAATCTACCTATTTCTAGCGGATATACATGCCGCTTGGACTTTTTTTATTATGGAATTAATTTCTTTTAACCTGTAATTATGTAGGATAGTAAGGAATATTCTAATTCCGTAGCATCAATTTCACGTAAAATTGATTTCACATGGATTGGTAACAATCAATAATACAACAACACAAGTGACGTATGATGTTACGGAATACATAATCACACATAGTGTTAAAAGAAATTAATTCCATAACAAAAAAAATACTAGTATGACGACGACATTAAGACAACTAATTCTACTTTATCAACAAATATGAAGATGAAAAAAAAGTGAAAGAGGTCAAATTTTACACTAATGAGAAATGAGATAACAAAAAAATCATAAAACTAATTTTTTTCACAATAGAAATTCCATTCAATTTAATCGTGGTAGCCTTCGTTTTTTCAATATTCAATAGAGTGACATGTGCATTAGTTTGAATTTTTTTTTATATTATCAAAGCATAAATGTTTTCTTTAATTTTTTTATAAATACAGTCAAATAATTTATAAAATACAATCAGAAAAATTTATTTCAAAGTTCAATACAACCAAATAAACTGTTTTATTCAGTTAAAATTAATAGCTGTTTATTTTATTCAATATCAAAATAATTATGGTTATAAAAAAAAACAAAAGTAAACCTATAGTTATAGTGACCGGAAATAAAAACAATTTATTTTATTGTATTGAACTCTGAAGTAATTTTCTTTATTGTATTTTATAAATAATCTGATTGTATTTTATAAAATATCAAAAAATTATTTTCGCTCTGATTAAATAAAAAACGATAAATTCAAATTATTGCGCATGCCCCTCTATTGAATATTGAAAAAGGCAAAGTCTACTATGATTAAATTGAACTAAATTTCCGTTTGGAAAAAAAATTAGTATTTTTTATGATTATTTTTTGGTATTGATATCTGTCGTAGGTTATTTCATTTTCAAAATTTCGAACAATTAAAGAGTTATCAAAATTGAATAAAATATATTTAATTGTTGGGAATTAATGGTCCAAAAAAATAAAATAGAATTCATTGTTTGTTTTATTTGTTTTACTTGTTTTGCCATAAATTTTAAAATATGTAATTCAATTTAAATTCTGTCGCATAAGCATAAAACGTTGTATTGATTTCGTGGTAAATGAATTTTATTCTCTCGCCACTTTGCAATGCTCACTTGTGTTATGTTCGCATTGTAAATTTTTACTCGAAAAATAAAATATAGCATTAAACGCTTGCACAATAAATTACTATTATTTCGAATGAGGAGTAAGAACGATATTTTTTTATTTCACTCCTAAATTTTTGCATGTTATATTTTTTATCTTATTCGCTCTGAAAGATTGGAGTAAATTAGTGATATAAGAAGCGTTTTAAAAATAAAATTCGTTCTTTTCTTTGTTGTGTTTTTTTTAAACTTAATTTCGTTTATCCCTGTTGTTTTAAATTACATTAAGTATGTAAGTGTGAGCACGCCATAGCCTGCACTTTCACCCATCTAACATAAAATATTTTGGAAGGTCCGCTATAGAATCTTAAAATATTTATTGGTCAGTAGCATGAAATTAGTTGAGAAACACTGTTCTAGCCAGAGTTGTGAACACTTAACTATCTTTGATTTTCCTGAAACTTGGCATATAAGTAGCGTGAACAAAATAAATAACACAACTTATTATTATTTATTATTATTTCTAACATAAAAACATCACTCAATTTAATGAACATTTTATTTGACTAAACCAATATTTTATTTCTAAATAATTGTAAAGAAATTAATATATTCATGCTTGGCAAATATGCATCACAACTTTGATGCCATTGAAGAAACAGATCACCCTAATTTATACTTTTATTTATATCATAGCAGCTTGCCCGTATGTGGAGTTTATTTGATCTACGGGTATGACCATTTCGTGTACTCATGCCCGGGACTATGGTATTGCCATGTGAGCAGGGACTATGCTATTGCCATATGAGTTAACGTGACCTATCAAATTATAATAGCAGAGAGATGCCGTTAGAGAAACTTATATCTAGGTAGAACTTAAATTAGTCAACGATATCATTTCCAATCTAGTTAGTGAGTATTCCTTGGTGATGCAACGCATGCGATTGTTCAAAAAAATAAATCGCCATACATGTTAAATTATTGGTGGATTTTTATTATTTTTTGATCTAGTGCATCCAATGATTAAAGAGTTACATTACTGGATTATTTGCAACTCTCGTTCTGTTATGCTAGAGCATATTTTTCAAAAATTTTATATATGATTAACATACGTCATATTTTATTATGTAATAAGATTTGTTACTTTGCTATCAATTTTTTGCAAAAAAAAACAGAGTTTACAACTTTATTTTATTCGAATGCTCATTTCCCTCTTCAAAATAATATTCATAAGCAAAAATTTTATATATTTAATTAGAGCAAAATTTTTAATTTTTTGATTACACTCCTTTGGAGTTGATTTTGTTTTTATTTTTATAATTCCATATAATTTGTTTTTAGCTTATATATTTAAATTTCTTTTAATCCATCCAGTTGTTGTTCTTTTCTCCTTTTATATAATACAAGAGGGTATCGCTCGGGCTCCGTCCCCCTTTTCCATTGCACGCCAACACCCTCTTCCACTTCTCATCTGGTTTTGATACAACATTCATAATAATCCAACCTCTTGTAATCTATTCTGTATGCACCTTCTGCTTAACTAATTTTACAAAAATACATAGTGAGGTGTACTGTAAAGTTTTATACGGTATATATTTCCAATTGTTTCGTTGGGCAAGTTCAATCACAAATAAATGGAAGTAATAATATAAATAAAATACTTAAATAGCAGCTTTTGTTTTTTCTTATTTTATTTACAGAAAATGAAACTAAGCAAAAATGATGATGGAGAACAAATATTATATGATTTTTGCACTAAACCTGTCAAATAAATAAGTAATTTTTAACCGACTTCAAAAAAGAAGGAAGTTCTGTGTTTCACTCGGAGGTTTTTAGAGTTCCGTTTTTACGGAACGTTTTTTTACGTTTACGGAACACTATTGGTGAGAGTACAACGTGTTTTTCACATTATTTCGTTATTTCGATTATCTCGTGAACCATTAATCCGATTAACTTAAAATTTGAGGGGCTTATAAAACTAACCTATCCACATAAGATGGTGGATTGAAAAATAAATAAAGCTGTGTTCGTTTGTTTTACAGAGGTATGATGTAAAGCCTTTAAAAACATTCATTTTATTATCGAGACGAGTAGGGTATCATATAAAGGGCTTCATTTCAGCATTATTTAAAAATATATTTTGGAATTTTGTAACGCCAGGACTATTTCAATTTTGTTCTAAAAATAATAATTTTCATTTTCAATTATAATTTCATTAATTTTCTTAAAGGTTGCAACATTTTTGTATGCTACTGTTGAGATTTAACTGCGTCACTCAATTTCAACAATAAACATGTTTGATTTAATGTTTTTTTTATGTTGGAGAAATTGGTGATTGTTGGAAAGGGAAACAGAGGATCTAAAATAATATAAAAATAAGAATTTTTTAAAACAAATTGATCAGTATAATTTGGAAAATTGAAAGAATAATTTGTGGTTATAAAAAAAATTAATTTATTTAAATGTATGATAAAATTTAATTTAATTTATTTTTTTTATAACAATTGTTTAAGTTTTTTTTTAGTTAGTATAATTATGTAAATTAAAATAAAATTGTGATGTGATTGAAAAGTTTTTATAATAAATTAAATTATTTAATGTGATGTTGAAGTTCTTTTTATTATTTATTGGTTTGTTCTGTTAGATTTGTTGTTACTATTTTGTTGTTAAAACTCAGAAATACAATGTTTTATTTCACTATTTATTTGTATAAACTTATAAGTAACAACTGTTAGTAACTTAATTATATTTACTCTAAAAAAATATATTTTATAAAAACTTTGAGTAGTAATTTTGAATTATTTAATTTTTTTATTAAATGATAACTACACCAAGGATGGTCGTATCGAGAATCGGGAAGGAAAAATATTTTCTTTCTTTTGGTGTTGTCGTTGGTTAATAATTTAATTTCGTTAAATTAAATTATGCTGCAATGTACATTGTATCGATACCTGTTTAGATGGTAGATGGCATGATAAAATGATCGTTTGATTGTTTACGTTTGTAGGGATTAATTATTTAAATTTAAATATATTAACCACTACAGTACCCCGCTCGTAGATGAAAGCCCCCGTTTTTAGTGTGTCTGTTCAAAATGAACAGCTTTGTGTGTTCGGGAAGCTGGTGATCGATCAGCTGAACACAAGATACCATACGCTGGCTTCAACCTGTCGATCGAGACAGATTGTTGTTTGCCTTTGATGTCGATAACGAAATGTTTTCGTAGACGTCGTATGATTCTGTATGGACCTTCATATGGGGTTTGTAGTCCTGTGCGTACTCTATCTACCCTAATGAAAACGTAGTCGCAGTTTTCTAACGACTTCGGAACAAAAATGTCGTTTTGTTTAGTTTGTCGTGTAGCTGTTGGAATTAAGTTGTGCATTGTATTTCGAAGTTGATCGATGACTGTATCGTGACTTGGTAGTTGTGAAAGAGGATTTTCAACGAAGAATTCACCGGGCAGTTTCAGTGTTTGTCCGTAGACAAGTTCTGCGGGTGAGCACTTCAGATCTTCTTTCACTGTAGCTCGAATACCTAAAAGAATAATTGGTATTTCGGAGCTCCAATGAGTGGTGTTGCCTCTGGCCATAAGTGCAGCTTTTAGCTGTCGATGAAAACGTTCTACCATCCCGTTCGCTTGTGGATGGTAGGCCGTTGTACGTATCCGATGTGAGCCTAAAAGTTTTGTTAACTCGGAGAAAAGTTTTGACTCGAATTGTGTTCCCTGATCCGTTGTGATATGCAAAGGAACACCGAATCGTGATACGTAATTGTTGACAAATGTCGTGGCTATGGTAGCAGCAGACATGTCAGACATAGTATAAGCTTCTGGCCATCGAGTGAATCGATCAACGCAAGTTAAAATGTAAGAACATCCATTAGAAGGAGGAAGCGGTCCGACAATATCTATATGGATGTGTTCGAAACGAGATTGTGGACTTTCAAATTGTCCAGTAGGACTTTTTGTGTGCCGTTGGACCTTAGAGCGTTGGCAAGATAAACAAGATTTCGTCCAGTGATTAATATCTTTATTAATACTGGGCCAAAAATATCGAGCTGTAATCAATTTACGTGTACCGTTGACACCAGGATGTGACAAGTTGTGTAAAGCGTTGAAGATCGTTTTTCGTAAAGGTTCTGCGATGTATGGGCGATTGTTACCCGTTGATGTTTCGCAGACTATTTCGAATCCTGGAAGTTTAAAAAGCTCTAGTTTCATTGATGAACTAGCGTGACATACGGAACCAGAAAATAAATTCTGAAGTTCTAAGTCTGCTTTTTGTGCAGCGATGATAGCATCGTAGTTGAAGTGAGTCTCAACTGATGCAGTTTCGTTGTCGGATGCACGAGATAATGCATCCGCGACTGTGTTGTCTTTACCTTGCACATGCTGGATATCAGTAGTAAATTGACTAATAAAATCTAAATGGCGAGATTGCCTTGGATTTCGTTCCGTTTTAGATTGTATTGCACGAGTGAGAGGCTTATGGTCGGTGTAAATTGTGAATTCGCGACCTTCGACAAAATACCTGAAGTATTTTATAGCTAGGTAAATTGCGAGTAGCTCTCGATCGAATGCAGAGTATTTAGTTTCAGCGTCTGAAAGTTTCTTTGAGAAAAATCCCAGTGGTTCCCAACAATCATTATTACGTTGTTGCAACACTGCTCCGACAGCAATGTTCGATGCATCCGTAGTGATACTGTATGCAGAATCGTTATGTGGATGCACTAACAACGTGATATTGCCCAATTCAGTTTTTAGCTTGGTGAATGCGAGTTGACATTCGTTTGGCCAAGTAAAATTTTTCGGAGTCTTGGGCTTTTTCAGTAAAGCAGCCAAGTGTGTGTGAATTGGGGCAAGTGTTTCAGCTAGTTTCGGTATGAATCTATGATAATAATTTATCATACCGACGAATTGCTGAATACGTTTGATTGATGTTGGTGCTGGGAATTCCGTAATGGCATTAATTCGTTCTTGAGAAGGCAGAATACCATTAGGGGTGATCGTGTGGCTGAGGAATTCAAGAGTGTTTACGCCAAAAACGCATTTTGAACTCTTTATGTGAACGCCAAACTCGCTTAGTTTCTGGAATAGTTGTTCCAGATGAAGTTTGTGTTGTTCCTCATTTATCGATGCCACTAATATATCGTCGATGTAGACGAATACGAAGTCTAATTCTCGAACGATTTCGTTGATGAAACGCTGAAACGTTTGTGCAGCATTACGTAAACCGAATGGCATTCGAGTGAATTCAAAGAGGCCAAATGGAGTGGTAATTGCAGTTTTGTGAATATCTTCATTCGCGACGGGAATGAGATGATAAGCTCTAATAAGGTCAATTTTAGAGAAAATTTTGCAACCATACAAATTCATCGAAAAATTTTGTATGTGCGGTATCGGATAGCGATCAGGAATCGTGACCGCGTTTAACCTGCGATAATCTCCACATGGTCTCCAGTCGAGATCTTTCTTTCGAACCATGTGAAGCGGACAAGATACAGAAGAGGAAGAAATGCGACAAATTCCAAGTTCAACCATATGTTGAAATTCTGTGAACGCAGCTTTTTGACGAATTGGATCTAGTCTGCGTGGTCTTGACACAGGCAAGTGACCAGTGGTAACAATATGATGTACCACGTTATGTTTGACCGGTAAGTTGTAGTTCGGCTCTGCTGTTAGGGAAGGAAACTTCTTTAGTAGCAGGCCGTAATCGTTGTCGATCGTATAATGGATGGGTGTTGGCGTATCAACACTAACCATTGTGGCATGGATTGACAGCTGGGTAGCTGTATCAATCAGCCGTTTTCGTTTCAGATCGACTAAAAGGCCAAATTTACTTAAAAAATCAGCGCCAATGATCGGACGATTCACTTGCGCTAGTACGAAAGCGTGTGTGAATGTTCGTTTTAATCCGATGTCTACCTGTAGGAGTTTTGTTCCGTAGGTATTTATTGTTGAGCCATTGGCAGCTGATAAAATTAGATCCGTCGATTTAGGGCTATTTGTTATTAATCGATTGTTATTGACTGGGAGCACCGAAAGGTCTGCTCCAGTATCAATTAGAAAGGTCTGCCGATTCAATCTGTCGTGTATGAATAGACGGCTGGACTGTTTGGTGTCGACCACAGCCGTCTCGACCTCGATATTTACCCGTTTTTTGATTGGTTTTTTTGATCTATCTCCATAACAGTTTTGGATTGTGATTGTCCAAACGTGCATGGGGCTCTGCACTTACGGGCTTCCGATCCAAAGGTTTGGTGGTAGTAACACGGACCAGTTCTATTTCTCGAGATACTTCGTGATCTCGACCGTGGTCGAAATCGAGCTGGTGATCTGCCACGAAATTCAGCACCAGAAGGAAAGTATCGACTCCTTGAAGATGATTGGCGCAACCTTGTAAGTTGTTCTAGTTGTTTTTCAATCCTAATTAAACGCTCTTCAAATGTTGCTTGATTTGAAGATGGTGTTTGGTTGTTTGAGCGCATTGTTGAACGAGATGGTCGAACTTCGTGCACTTGGTTTTCAACTGTGCGGAGGGCCATCGCTTCGAACATTTTGTCCGCCATCTTTGCCATCGCTTCTGTTGTCGTTGTTTCCGAGAGAGCTGCCAATGGAATTCGGATGACTTCTGGCAGTTTACGCACCCAGAGTGATCGTATAATTTTTTCCGCAAAATTGGATCCGGCCAATTGTTTGATGAGACGCAGTGCCTCTGAAGGTGTTTGGTCACCGAGCTGTTGACCGCGAAGGAGTGTTTCCAGGCGTCTCTCATCAGAAGGTGTTAATCGCTCTAACAATGTTTGTTTAAGCGCTTCATATTTATTATTCTCCGGCGGTGAAACCATGACATCTGAAATCATTTCACATAGCTCAGGAGTTAGCGCCTGTAGTACGTGGAGATACTTTTGTTTATCCGATTTTACGTTTTGGATCTCGAACGTCGTTTCCGCAACCTGAAACCAGGTTTGTGGTTGCCGTGCCCATAATGGCTGTAGTTTTGTTAGGGACGAGGCACCGAGTTCTAATGGGGCCTCTGGTTTTTTTTCTTGAGCCGGGCTCATGTTTTCGTCGTCCAACATTTTGGCTTAATCGATGCCGGTATATTTCACTTTCGAAATTTTATTTGTTTTATTAAGAAGCGCGATTGACTCACGAGAGTTGTAAATATATATGCAGTTGCCCAAGAAAGAAAAGAAATTATTACACAACCAAAAAGTTGACTAATTGTTGCAAAACCAAAAGTAAGTAAATATTTAAATAATATATTAATAATAGTAAGTATAAATATTAAAGTATATATATTAATAATATATATGTATATAAAACGTTTATATATATAAACGTGTATATAAAACGTAAAACGTATTGTAAAGTATGTATTAAGAATGAGAAAAAAAAAATTTGAACCTTCGTGGTGTAGTTAAAAGTTAAATTCAATACAAGTAATAGCTATATTCTCGATATTTATATATAAATCGAAAGAAAATGTTTTTTTTCTTAAAAAAAATTAAGTATGAAAAACAAATTAATTTTCAATTGAAATGAAATAAATCTTTGAATGAAACGTTAATAAAATATTGAAAGTTAATTAAGATTTAAATTTTAAAAATAAAAATATTGTTTCAACAAAAAAAATTATTGATAAATGATAATAAAATAATAAAAAAAATATTTATCTGTTGTTTTTGTTGATGATAATGATGATTGGAATTTTCTTTGCTGTAGATTTACAGTTGACTGTTTTTTTTTGATTAAAGATGTAAATTTAATTATTTTTTTTTGATGAAATTGATGAGCGGTTTTTTTTTGTGTTATTTAAGGTTGTATTCTTTTGTTCGTTTAACTTGAGTTGTATGTACATATATAATTTAACTGTCGATCCTTCTGGATACTATAATTTGTAATAATATTATTTCTTCTTAACGAATAAATTTCTGTTTTGACTTCATGTAGTAGAATATTTAATTGTTGGAAAACATAATATGTATGAAGAGTTTTCATTAAATAACTGCACTATTTTGTTGAAATTTTTTTTCACTCAACGCCAATCGAAAAACAAAAATATTATATTAGCATGATCATAATATTTTTGGTATTTAATAAATTAAAAATGATGCCACGTACCTTTGCCCTGATACTATCATGTACCAGGTTTTTTTATTTTGAATCAAAATTACGGCGTGTTGCGTGTTTATCTCCGGTAAAAACCGGTATCGATGGTCACCACTGTTAGATTTGTTGTTACTATTTTGTTGTTAAAACTCAGAAATACAATGTTTTATTTCACTATTTATTTGTATAAACTTATAAGTAACAACTGTTAGTAACTTAATTATATTTACTCTAAAAAAATATATTTTATAAAAACTTTGAGTAGTAATTTTGAATTATTTAATTTTTTTATTAAATGATAACTACACCAAGGATGGTCGTATCGAGAATCGGGAAGGAAAAATATTTTCTTTCTTTTGGTGTTGTCGTTGGTTAATAATTTAATTTCGTTAAATTAAATTATGCTGCAATGTACATTGTATCGATACCTGTTTAGATGGTAGATGGCATGATAAAATGATCGTTTGATTGTTTACGTTTGTAGGGATTAATTATTTAAATTTAAATATATTAACCACTACAGTTCAATGTGATGAAAAATGACAAAAAATTTTTATTTATACATCGATTTTAAAAGAATAAAAAAAAATCATCAGCTATTTTTATTTATTATAAATTTAAAGTTATGAAAAAAAAGCAAATTATAAATTAAAAAGCGTAGTGATTATCTTCATTGGTCTGAATATTTTATGGCAACTGCATTTCTGGCAGCAAAACGTAGTAAAGATCTAACAACACAAGTTGGTGCCGTAATCGTAAACAACGATAGTAAAATTGTGGGAATTGGTTATAATAGATTTCCAATTGGCTGCAGTGATGATAAATTTCCATGGGGAAAAGACTTGAATACAATAAAAATGTATACGTGGTGCATGCAGAAGTGAATGTGATTTTAAATAAAAATTGTTCGTGTATCAAAGGAAGCACAAGCTACGTAGCATTGTTTCCATATATTATACAATCAGGAATTGTGAGTCACGATGAAGACAACAGTGAAGCAAAAGTATAATGTAAGCTTTTTTAAATTGTATATTTTTTAATTTTGATTTTTGATTAAATTATTCTATACATATGTTAATAAAATAATAGCTTAAATTTTTCTGTGATTAATGAAAAAACATAAGAGATTTCCAAGGGAGATATTTGTTTGTCGCTAAATTCAGTTTGTAGTTTTCAGTTTTAGTAGTTTTGAGCTATCCGGCATGAATAAAAATTAATTTTTTCATAAAAGTTCATGGTAACAAATGGCGCTACGAAACGAAACCGACCCGTGGGGTGTAATAAATTTTTTGATAAGTACCGTACTTGCGGTAATAATTAAATAATTTTGGGCAAATTTTGATGAGTCATGTTTTTGGCGCAAAAATTTAGCAAACCAGTTTTATGGTTTGTTTGTATATAGTCTCGAAATATTTTTTAGCTGAAAATTTATATATTATTGTTTTTTTTTTGCATTGAACAGAAACAAAATAATGTTTCTGACATTGATTTTAAAATCTATTTTGAAATAAATAATAATTTTCTGGTTTTGTTTTCTTGACCAATGACTTATATGAAATAAAATTCAATTAGTCATCGGTTGATTTAATGGGAAATTAGGGTTCTTGTTTCAGAATAGATTTTGTTAGGAAACATAATTCTTTGTATTTAAATACATGTTTCATATTTAATATTGTAGTTTAGGTGTTATATATTTTTTGATGCAATAGAACAATGCCTATGGAGTTTAAGACTTGAAGTCTGGCGCTCGGGAGCGTTCTCCAAGAAACCGTCATTAGTTCTAATAACTTATTTTTAGTTTAGTTTTAGGTGGAACAACCATGGCTGGGCCAATAGAATTTGGTTTTATTCTATTATTCCATATCGTGACAGTCATGATTGTTTCTTTTTAATTTTGGGAGAAACCGTTCTGTAGAATCTGGTCGTTAGGGGCTTATCTAGTCGGTTTTCACATGCATTCTTGGGGAGTGCTCGCGAGTGTGAGAATTCAAGTATAGAATTAGATGACATTGGACATTTGTATCATATTTCGGTTGTTTTTTTCAGCAAACAAGTCTTGACTTGGAAATCTTTTAGCATTTTAAAAAATAAGTAAATAAACAATTTTTCGTAAATAAAATAAATAATTTTTGAAAATATAATTAAATAAAATTTATCAAATAGAATATATTTTTTTGAAAATAATAATTTTAGGTATATAAATAAAACAATAGTTTTTTTGTTGAATTTTCAAAAATAAAGATGTTTTTTGAAGATTTAACTAAACCAATTTTTCTAAATAGGATAAATAAATAAATAAATATATTTTATGTTTAAAATAATTAAATAAAACAATAATTAATAAAATATCTTAATTAATTTATTAAATAATTTATTAAATATCTTTATTTTTTCTAAATAAATAATTATTTTTGAGATAGGACTTAACACCTAATAAATAAACAAATATTTTTATTTTTTTTTTTCAATTTTATATAATTAAATATTTTTCTTTAGAGGTGTTAAGTCACATAAATTAATTATAAGATTTTACAATTAAGAAATTAAATTAAATAAATAAAAATTATTATATAAGATAATAAATATAAAATAATAGTGTATTACCGTCTTTGTTTCTTATTGGTGGTTTCTGGCCACAAATAAAAAATCCAAGCTATAGATCAAAATATAATTTTTTATTTAAATATTTCGGTCCTTATTTGGGACCCTCCTCAGTAACTAAAATTAAAAATGGTTTACAATTAAAATCTTAATCTAATAAATATTACAACAATTAATACTCAACAAACATTTAATTTAGATACTTACATAGTCTATGTTTAAACTTATTATGAACTATTACTAATTTTATATCCATTAAAAACAAATTATTTATACTTTACAAAAAACAATAAAACCATAAAACAATAAAATTTGCCTATATACTAGAAAATAAATATTTTGAGTTATAAATATTTGAGATGAAAAAAAAAATTTAATTTATATAATCAATGAAAAAAAAACCTTATATATTACGATTTTAGGTGAACAAGTTCGTTGCTCTATGACCTAATAATATCTACCTAATAGATTTGGTTCATATGTACTTATTAGATTTTTGCTTGTTTTCCTATATTCTTTAAAATATGTGCGTACGCAGGATTCAAACTATCCATATCAGATCTTAAATTGATAGATGTCGTTCTTCTTAAATGAATATTTATTGCTTCTAACGTCAGCCTTTTCTTCCAATCTGCTTCCTTCACCAGAATTTTGGTTCTATTATACTCAAATGTGTGACCTTTATCTATTACATGTTGTAGGGCTGCTGTTTTACCAGGTTTGTTTTTCTTGGCTCTCTCATCATACTTGTGTTGTCCAATTCGAGCTCCAAGTTTTTGACCCGTCTGTCCTATGTACATACGAAAGTGTATACATTGAACGGAGAAAACCTAACTAAAATAAAATAATAGTTTTAAGAGAATTTAAATAATTTTGATATATGTTTAGCATATTTTTTCCGTACATCAGATTTTCTGTTTCTCCTTCTTTTTGACGTAAATTCTCATATCGTCGTTCAATAATTTAAATAGTCAAAGTAATTTTTGTAGCAAGTTGCGATTGGCGATTTTCATAGTCCTTTCTTCTAGGATAAACAACGGATAATAATGTGGCATCCATTATTGTCCTAGTTTCTCCTAGTTTTGTAACGCCAGGACTATTTCAATTTTGTTCTAAAACTAATAATTTTCATTTTCAAATATAATTTCATTAATTTTCCTAAAGGTCGCAACATTTTTGTATGCTACTGTTGAGACTTAGTTGCGTCACTCAATTTCAACAATAAACATGTTTGATTTAATGTTTTTTTTATGTTGGAGAAATTGGTGATTGTTGGAAAGGGAAACAGAGGATCTAAAATAATATAAAAATAAGAATTTTTTAAAACAAATTGATCAGTATAATTTGGAAAATTGAAAGAATAATTTGTGGTTATAAAAAAAATTAATTTATTTAAATGTATGATAAAATTTAAATTAATTTATTTTTTTTATAACAATTGTTTAAGTTTTTTTTTAGTTAGTATAATTATGTAAATTAAAATAAAATTGTGATGTGATTGAAAAGTTTTTATAATAAATTAAATTATTTAATGTGATGTTGAAGTTCTTTTTATTATTTATTGGTTTGTTCAATGTGATGAAAAATGACAAAAAATTTTTATTTATACATCGATTTTAAAAGAATAAAAAAAAATCATCAGCTATTTTTATTTATTATAAATTTAAAGTTATGAAAACAAAAGCAAATTATAAATTAAAAAGCGTAGTGATTATCTTCATTGGTCTGAATATTTTATGGCAACTGCATTTCTGGCAGCAAAACGTAGTAAAGATCTAACAACACAAGTTGGTGCCGTAATCGTAAACAACGATAATAAAATTGTGGGAATTGGTTATAATAGATTTCAAGTTACGTAGCATTGTTTCCATATATTATACAATCAGGAATTGTAAGTCACGATGAAGACAACAGTGAAGCAGAAATATAATGTAAGCTTTTTTAAATTGTATAATTTTTTAATTTTGGTTTTTGATTAAATTATTCTATACGTATGTTAATAAAATAATAGCTTAAATTTTTCTGTGATTAATGAAAAAACATAAGAGATTTCCAAGGGAGATATTTGTTTGTCGCTAAATTCAGTTTGTAGTTTTCAGTTTTAGTAGTTTTGAGCTATCCGGCATAAATAAAAATTAATTTTCTAATAAAAGTTCATGGTAACAATTTTACACCTCACCATTTTTTGTATAATTTTGAAAAATGACGTATTCTCGATGTTTTATTGCCCCGATTAAAAACTTTTTTTGACCCAAGTGAGTGGGGTATCATTTGAAAGAGCACCAAATTTCAAAAACATTGAATTTTTTTTAGAATTTTGCGGTACACAGTTTTTGGGTTATACTAAAAAATGTGCAAATTCCAGACCGTTTCCCCCACCTACACTGATAGACAGAAAAAATTTGAAAAATTCAGAGAGACAGGAAGTTTGCTATATTTTGAAAGAAAATTATGGCGAACTCTCAAATAATTATATTTCTGTGTGTTTAGGGGATGGGTGTAAGGAGGCTAAAAAAAAATTTTTGTTGACCCAAGCGAGTGAGGGGTATCATTTGAAAGAACACTAATTGAAGAAATAACGCATTTTTTTTAGAATTTCACTGGTCACAGTTTTCGAGTTATTGTCAAAAAAGTTAAACTTTCAAACCGTGCTCCCCCTACGTTTCGACACTGATTGACAGAAAAGTTTGGAAAAATGCTTATAGACCGAAAGTTTGGTAAACTTTAAATGACAATTATAGCGAGGTCTCAAATAATTATATTTCTGTGTGTTTGGGTGATGGGTGTGGGGAGGGTAAAAAAAACTTTTTTGGACCCAAACGAGTGGGGTATCATTTGAAAGATCACTAAATTTCTAAAACATTGCAATATTTTTTAGAATTTTGCAATTCATATTTTTTAGTTATTGATAAAAAAGTGCCATTTTAAGTGTAAGTATACCACCCTATATTTCGACGCTGATTTATAGAACGAATATTCCCAATTTAAACCATTAAAATACTGGTTAAATCTTTCTTTAGTTAACATAAACAGTTATGGATAAAATTTAACCTCAAGTAACATTTTTGATCAATGTAGATGTGATTGACATTTACTATTGACGTCTACGATTAACATTTATTCTGTTATGCGTCCATAGTCTGGCGATATGAAGACTCTACAACATAACTTTATGTCATTTATTTTTGATATTGTGTTCTTTTACATTCACGGAACCCTTGGCGAGCGAATTTTATTCGCACCTGCCTGACGTTTTTTTAATGTCTATTGATGTTTGTTCACCGATTTCTCAAAAACGGCTCATTCGATTTTAATGATTTAAATTGTATTCTATTTAAGTATATGCCCAACTGGTCTCATATTTTTTTCTTTGACGTAAAAAATACCCATAAAAACGAAAAAAATTGTGTTTTTTGATAAATGTTGATGTATGTTTGTTTACCGATTTCTCAGCAACGGCTCATACGATTTGAATGATAGTCTCGTATTTTTTTCTAAGACGCGAAAAATACCGTTTTTCAGAAAATTGTAAAAACCTGTATTTTTTATGTACTTTCGTCGATTTCTTCATAACCGCTTATTGTATTTGGATGGTTTGAGCTGTATTATATTGCTTTAGATACCGAGTTGGTCCAATACAATTTTCTATGACAGGAAATTTACCTTTTTTTATTTTCTCAAAAAATCGAAAAACCATTGATTACTTGATTGTCATTGATGAATACATTCCGAGACCTAGTTATTACTTCAAAAACACCTTTGTAACCGACATTTGGGTATAAACCAAACTAAAAATGGAAAAATAAAAAAGTTTTAAAAAAAATAGAACCGACTTCAAAAAACACAAAAAAGTTAAAAATAACTCAATTGTGACTTTAGAGACGAAAATACAGCTAACTATTGATTTATTTAATTTAATTATATTTAACTACAGACAAAAAAATATTACAGTTTTAAACAAAGTTATTATATTATAGAATTTTTATTATTATAAATATCACAATTATTATAGTTTTTACAACAGTTATTATATTATAAAAGTTATTTGTAGCACAAAACTGTTTGAAGTCGGTGCCAAATTGACGAAAAACTGACTAGCATGTCATCGGCTTGGCACCGATTTCCAACAGTTTTCTGCTACAAATAACTTTTATAATATAATAACTATTATATCAACTATAATAATTGTGATAATTATAATAATAAATAAATTCTATAATATAATAACTTTGTTTAAAACCGTTAAATATAATTAAATTAAATAAATCAATAGTTAGCTGTATTTTTGTCTCTAAAGTCACAATTGAGTTATTTTTCACTTTTTTGTGTTTTTTGAAGTCGGTTTAATTTTTCTTATTATTGATCAATTCCACGTCACCGCAACAGCATTTGTTCTAGCATCCGGACAGACCCCCTCCGATTTCGATGAAATTTCATATACAGATAGCCAATCACAAAATAAAAATATTATTTCTTTTGAACAATTAAATTTCGCTCTGAGGAAGACACAGGGTGGCGGCAAAGTTTTACGGGTTGGCGAAACATTATTATCTTTGGCTACCGATTGCTAACGATTGACTAAACCGATTTAAGTCATTTATAGCTCATTAGAAAGGTAATTGATTGACCTTATAAAAAAAAATTTTTTTAAATCTTTTAGTAATTTTTTAAAACTGTGTTAAACTTAAATAATATTTTCAAAGATGCGCTGTTAACGGTCCCCTCACAATGTGGTAAAATTTTATTTCCAGAAAAAAAATGTTTAATTAGTTCGTAATCTAAAATGAACGTTTCCCAATGGCATGATTTCTCGTTTTGCAAATAAAATTCTTACAAAATTTTAGTTTCCGTTTTTTCAATTTTTTGTTTTTTAAAAAATGCAGTTTATTTAACTAAAACCACCTGAATTCTTGTTTTATAGGAATTTGATTATTTTGAAGATACAAGTTAAGTATTTGAGGGTGTGGATGTTTTTTTACATAATTGACTTTTTCTCCCATTTCTACCTGTCCGAAATTAATTATAAATGAATGTACCTGAAATATATTAAAACTGATGCTGAGAAGTAAATAGTGATAAAAATTATGTGAAATAAAATGCATGTTGTATAGAATTCATATAATAACTAACTTTTTATTTTTATTCTAAGTTGTGTATTAAAAACAATAAACATTTATTAATAATATAAAATAATATAAACGAAAATAAAAATACAAAATAAATTTACATTTTATATTAATGGCTTATCTGAAAAATCCTTGTTTTAGCTGAATTTGAATATATTTTTGTGAGCAATGTTTTTTCATCTTTGGGTATGAACGCATGAAATGATTGTGTACCTTTTACAGTTACATTCTCTGTATCATGCTTCTAGCCGTGACTTCATTTCTATATAATCATATACTGGTATATGGTGAAATAAAATTTGTTAGTTGTGGTAAATTACATTATGAATGTCAATGTGTGGAATGTGTTGAAAATTTTAAAGAACGGGCTGATAAATTAGATGAAAGTTATAAAACTAATGAGATTTTTTAGGTGGATTACATGCAATGGAATACCACAGATCGATGCAATTTCGACACGTTTATCGATTCCTCTTCAGAATTTATACATAAATTAACACACAGGCTAAAATTATTAATACCTCACCATTTTATGGCACAAAAACAGTTCATGTATTTGGAAAACACAAAGGCAAACTTGAAAGCGGCAGAGTGCTTAGTCCTTGGCAATTTTTAGGAAAATTGCTCTTTTTTCATTCAAGATTCTGTGCAGAGTTATCATTGTAATAATTCGCAAGCTAAGATACAACCGTTTATTGAAAAATATTTAATTTCATGCAAAAACAAAGAAAAATATTGTGAAAAAAGATATTCATTCCTTCTTTAAAAAAATGTTACAACAATCACCAACAGAAAATAGAAAAAAATGAAAAAAGTTGAACAACACTTTTAGATAAAAAACAGAATGATCACTTCTAAAAATTGAGATGTCGTAAAAATCCTCTGAATGAATCCTAAATTTTACTTCGTATTGATGTCACTGTGCTGAAAGACAATAGCAATTACCTTAAAAAACTACACTATCAGAAAATTTAAATACCGTATATTATCCGCAGCCTTAAACTGTGTTTAAATCAATATTTTGTGATGAAGATGTCAACTCATGTTGAAATCATATGAAAAAATATATTTTTAAATATTATATTTTAATAAATAAGTTGTTATATTTATGTCAATATGTATTTTAATTATATTATTATTTGTTTTTTTTAAGAAGATTTTTATATTATTATAATTTATATCATTGCTAATGGTTTAAAAATAAACCGAATTATTCGTCGGATACTAACGAAAAATTATTATTATTTATATAATTATTATTTATTATATCCATTGCCTTTAACCAAAAAACTCTTTTTATTTAAATTTATATCTTTTAGTTCATTTATTTTATTAATATAATTTATACGTTTAATATAAAGAACAATCTCTTTATCTCCTTAAATAACTCAAACATTTTTATTCTAATTAATGTAATAAATACATATAATCCAACTATTGAAAATGTATAGTAAAATTTGATTTTAAAAGTTTAAATTGAAATCAGTAACATGATTCTGAAATCTAATACAATATGGAAATTGTTAAATTCCCCGAAGGAGCTACGTGTCATGTTCATTAATATATTTTGTTGAGTAAAAACAAAACAACCTTTTCATATTTATGTTTCAAACAAATATGATGATAACAACATTGCTTTGTATGTACTTACGAATATTAATGATGTGTAATTGGTACGTGTACGTTTTGAAACCAAGTTATAAACGAGATATATAACTCTAACATATTTTATTTAAAACACGATAAAATTGTTTGCTGCTTTATGCTTATTGCGATGAACATAAAACAATTTAGAAAATTAATACTTAATATCAATAATCTGGATATAAATACATAATCCCTAAGTCAACCAAAATATTTACAGAAGTATAATGCTAATTCATTACGGAATCCTTAAATTTGTTATTTAAATAAAACCAACCTTAATTTTCTTTCGCATCTCTACTCATTCTTAAATGAAATTGTTGCGAGTTCAAAAATTAAAGTTATTCTTTCTTTAGTCTAGGGTTACCAACCGTACTCTTTTAAGAATACATGTACTCTTTTGGTGCCTAAAATATCTGTACTCTCTCTTTTCTCATAATTACATCAAAAGTACTCTTTTTCATAATTAAACAAAAATGTATAACTTTAAAATAAATTCATAAAATTTGTAGTACATGTACTCAAACCTAGATGCCTTCCTACAATTTACACATCAACCTGCTATAAAACTATTACATTTTTCATTTTCTGAACTACTACAACTTATAACAACTTCACATTATAATAATAATATAAGAATAAGAATAATATTTCTCGATTACTATATTTTTAATTATTTATATATTGTTTATGAAAAATGAATTAGCCAAATGAAAGTACCTGAAGTTCCAAAATTATTTATATGTTTTATTAGTTTGTATTATTTTATTTTGCTGTATACTATGTATGTATTTGAGAAAGAATTACATTAATTACTTAGTGTAATTTAATTTACACTATAAACTAAAATAATTTACTTTTATTTTTGATTTGGGTACTTTTTTATTAAAAAATTGGTTGTTTTTAAAATGTACTCTTTTGTACTCTTAATTAAATTGTAGTTTTTGGCAAAATACTCTTTTTGATCGACCTGGATATGGTAACCCTACTTTAGTCCAGTGCAATTAGGTTTATATCTCGGAACCCAGTTATAGTGAATGGATTTAGATGTTTCCGGATTTTTTGAATTTCTTATACTTAAAAGTAAAAAGTTTACTTATTGAAACCTTCCGCTAATTGTTTTTTTTAAGAGCTGTCCCATGCAAATGATGCTACTTCCAGTATAGTATACATTCCTTTTACAATTGTATTTATTTTTTCTCTCGAGAATACTAAGTTTCTGTATAAAATATATATTAATTTTCATAAATTTTGTATAAACAACCTCAAAAACTAAAACAGTTATTATTCTCTTAAAATAAATCTTTAAAAATTCCCAAAATTGTATTTTCTTTGGTAGAAATTTTGATTTTTGATTAAATTTACGGATTTTAAAAATTGCGGTAATTTTTAATGGGTAAACTTTTTAGTTTATGGTATTAGAAATCCAACAAAAAAAATCATTCAAATGAATTCACTATAACTGGGTTCTGTCATTTTTAATTTTTAATTGCACTGGACTACTTTAAATTTTTGGAAATTTTAAATAAGAGTCAAAATTAAAGTAATTTTAATAGAAAGCAACACATTTGTAAAAGCAAATTTGTTAAGTACGAATAGTAAGTTTTAACTAATAAATTTTTTGAGAAATTGAAATCGGTTAAGTTATGTGATGAATTTTATTGTGTTTAGCTTTTAAATGTTGCATTAAAGTGTAAGTGTTGCATCAAAAGTTTTCTTAAAATGCTTATTGAAGTGAAAATTTCTTTAGCCGCATTATGAAATTTTGTATGAAGTAAAATTTGTATATTCCCGTCAACAAGTTTTATATGCATTTTTGAAGAACAAAAATATATTTTTTATAACACATGCGCAAAAAATATTAAATTTTGTACTAGAATAGAATAAAAGAAAAAACTACTTTTCCGCACATATGACCACAAAATATTTTGTAAGCCTGGACCGTAACGCCGCCTGTATGTGAGATTTGTAGTTAAATCTATCCATATATCTATCTATATATAATATTTTTATAGCACTAAAATATCAAAATAATAATTTAAATAACTTACCATATAGTAAAAACAAGTTAAACACATTACATCATTTGAATTGCAAGAAAAAACAATTTATTTAGGTTTTCAAAGTTTACAATTTTGACAGCTCTTATTGGATTCCTATGTGTTGTTTTAGTTGGATTCTTATGTTTATATTTTCGAGCTAGTATAATTTACAACTATTACAACGAAGATGGCACACTTTAATTATTTAAAAAGCTTAAATTTGTTTATAACTTTATTAAATATTAAAATTAAAATGCAATATTTAAAAATATACTTTTTTACTGTTTATTTTTAAATTTATTTATAATAATAAAACTTCCTTATAGTAACAATTTGATTTTTATTTTTTTATTTTAAAGAATATCGATTTCGACTTACGTCATCCTCAGTTCTTAAATTATTATAAATAATTAATATAATAATTTAAGGAATAATAATTTAAGAACTGAGGATGACGTAAGTCGAAATCGATATTCTTTAAAATAAAAAAATAAAAATCAAATTGTTACTATAAGGAAGTTTTATTGTTATAAATAAATTTAAAAATAAACAGTAAAAAAGTATATTTTTAAATATTGCATTTTAATTCAAAAGTGACAAAAGCACACAAACCATTATACAAACCATGGAAAACCATAATAACACATATATTTATTAAATAAATGATTAAATGAACAATCAAATAAATAATATTGAAATTATATTTGAGAAAAAACACACTAATTTTTGATATCTATATAATATTTTTATTTGCCAATCGATTTCGAAAGCTAAGCTTTCATTGTCAAGGCCTGTTCTTAAACTAAAGTTATTTTGAGATTTTTTAAAAATTACATGTTTAGTTTTAAATTATATATACAAGTAAATAAGGTGGTTGACAAAATTTTTGGTTTTTACCACTCCTAACAATATTCATTAATTAATCTAAGGAAATAAGGGGCGGGCATTACAGAATCATAAACTAATAAACTTATTAATGAAAAATACTTAAAAGAAATTTTTTTGAAAGATTATTGTAAAATTTAAATCTTTTTAGGATCGGGTCATAAAACAATGAAAACGGTAAAACATTAAGCTAAATAATATTTATATAAAACAAATTGACCATTGAGGATGATCATACTAGCCTAGAAGATTAAGGTTATGAATTATATATTGAATTTAAATACAAAAAATATTTAAAGTAATCTAAAGATGAGGGTTAGTTCAAATGAAAAATTTTTAATATTAACAATGTATATGTTTATAGATATAGGTTGTAATTAGCTAATTAGATTATTTACTATTGTCTACATAATTGAAAAAGTGATGAGGTGATTTGTCCGTTGTCCGCATTCATTAGGTTGCTGTTTCTTTGAATCTCTATTGATTCAAGTATATCCAGTCTACGATAATCCTTACATTCTTTAACTAGTTTTAAATTGTCGATGTTGAATTGATGTTTATTTAAAACCATATGTTCTGCTACTGATGATTCTGTGATCTTTCGCTTGCTTGTTGCTCTTTTGTGTTCCTTAAACCGAGTTTTAACAGATCTTTTTGTCATTCCAATATATTTAGCTCCACAGTTCCTTGTGTTGCATTCTATTGAGTATATACCCGACTTTTCATGCTGGTGTTGTTTGTCTTTTGCAGAATGAGTCAGGGTACTTATCTTATTGCTGGACTTCGATATTCCCTCGAGACCATTCGCACAAAATATGTTAGATATGGTCTCGGTGAGATGAGGAATATATGTGACTGCAGTGCGACATTTCGGTTGTTCTTCTTTGGTTTCACTAAGGGTGGTTATATTATTCAGCCTTTTCTTCTTCATCATTTTGTAGAGGATCTTGTTTACCCATGCTTCTGTAAATCCATTTATATCAGCAATGTTGTAGATGTTCTTAAGTTCGTTGTCGTAGTCCAGTTGTTCCATTGGTATGTTGATGAGTCGATAAATCATACTATTGAATGCTGCTCTCTTATGTTGTTGACTGTGGCTTGAATTAGATGTTATATATCTGGCTGTAGCAGTTGGTTTCCTATATACTTTAAAGCCAATAGTGTTGTCTTCTTTTCTTAGTGTAACTTCTAAAAATGAAATTTGTTTGTCCTTTTCTTCTTCCACGGTGAACTGGATGGCAGGTTCTCTGGAATTTAGAAAAGTGAGAGCATCTTGGACTTTTCTGTTGTTTATTACACAAAATATATCATCAACATATCTGTGCCATATGCGTGGAAATTTATTAAACTGACTTATCTCTTTCTCAAAGTAGCACATGTAAAGGTTTGCTATAAAGCTTGATATAGGATTCCCCATCGCTACACCGTTAGAACAATGGTAAAATTTATCGCGAAAACTCACGTAGTTTTGATCTATACACAGATTACATAGTTTTACATACACAGATATTATTGGAGCCGGTATTTTTTCTTTTAGTAACCATGCTTCAAGATAAAAATGGCTTTCTTTTTAGGGATGCTCGGGTATAATGAGATGACATCGAATGAAACCATAGTTTCATTTCTTTTTAATGTGACATCTTTTAATTTTTGGGTCAGCTCGATGGAGTTATGGATGTCAAATCCAGAAGGGGGCTTGATTTTACTAAACTGTTTAATAAGCCATTTAGCTATGTTTGAAGTAGGTGAATTTATGTTAGACGCAATTGGTCTCATGAGATTTCCTGGTTTGTGAGTTTTCGGTAGGCCGTAAAGGCTCGGAACTTTGGGATTTGAAACTTTAAAAATATATGATATATGTTTATTGTCTAGTACTGTGGCTGTTTCTTTAGTTAATTTTGCGACTGCTCTACACATGTGGGCTAGTGGTGTTCTGGAACACTCAACGTAGTTTCCCGTTCTAAGCATTTGAAGAACCCTTGTGTCATAGTCGGATCTATTTAAAATTATGATGGAGTTGTTTTTATCTGCTTTTGTAAAAACTATGTCTTTAATTCTACTTAACTGTGTTCTAACTGTTTCTGGTTTGTCTACGGTTGGAATGGACTGACATTGTGGTTCGTGTTGCGTAATAGCATTCTTCACTTCGGATCTGATGATAAATTTGGACTCTAATGGAAGGTGTTTTATTCCTACTTCAACGTCTGTGATGATGTCTGTTAAAGGCAGCTTGTCATTTTGTACAGCGAAATTGAGACCATGGTTTAGAAGAATTTCTTGATCTGGAGTTAGAGTGATTGAAGATAAATTCTGGATGAAGTTTGGTATAATTTTAACATCAGTGAATAAATTTAATGACGTCTGTTTTTGCGACAGTTTTAGTTCATTAAGTTTATGATGAAGTTTTATGTTTTTTATTGCTACTTGATTAATAATGATTTCATGGATGTTTTGTGTAAAATCCATCCAAAATTTATGATCAATGTCTGTTTGCGATCCTGTCAGTTTTATATGAAGTTCGTAAACATTTAGCTCGTAATTACTTAACTTAGAATAAAGGTACCTGATTTCTAGAGACAGCCAGATGAATTTAGCTCTTTTTATAGATGATGCTGCTCTCTCGTTCTTTATGCTGGTTCTGACATCTATGAATGCTGGAATCACTTTCATTTTCTTGCACTTTTTTAAAAAACTTATGTCACTTTTTATTAATTCAATTTTCACTCTTAGTTTCTGAAATTTAATCAAATAAATATTTATAAATTTTACACACTTGTTACAAAAAATAGTGTGTATTGCTAGTGCGAATGCGTTTTCCAAACGCGAGTTATTTGAGACTAACTCTTGTTTGGAAAACGCATTCGCACTAGTAATACAATCTACTATTTTAAATAAGTTCTATCTATCTATATTTTTTAAATTAAATCTATCTATCATTTCTTAACGTTTCAAATTGCGTTGTGGATATCGTGCTCGACTGATGTTCTGTAGTTAGTGAGTTCAATTCCTGGTGTGGTACAATATTTTTTTATGGTTTTTTTTTAATTTTTATTAAATACCATTAAAATTGTTTTATTTTTATTCATGAATTCATAAAAATAATAAAAATTTCTTTTTACGAATTTTAAAAAATTGATCTATAAGCAGTTTTTTAAAGTTATATTGCTACTGTCTTTTGCAATTTGCATTCGAGTCATCATGCTAAATAAATATTGAATTTAAATAAAATTGAAAGTATCTGTTTGTCCTTTGTGCATTAATACATTAATCATCATGGAAATTTGGGAAGTTGTTGTGTATACTTAATTTGCTTTTTATTTAACTATCGTTTTAAACGGTAGTTTGCTTTGATCAATGTTTTTTTGTTGAACATAATTTTTATGAAATTAAAAATAACGTAAAAAAGATAGTATAACCTGAATCAATTACATTTCTATATCAAAATTATATGTGTTGGAATTTAACATGATGTTACAAATTTTATCATCTGCACCAAATATGTTGTTAATTTGGAATTGTATATAATACATGTTTCTAAAATTAAGTGAAGACTTAATACTTGTAACTTGATACTTGATAACATCGATTATATCGATTTAAAACTCACAATTACGAGACGGAAATTGCATAAATTCTATACAAAGAAGCATAGCTTATGTATGATTAAACATGGATGGCAATCATGATAAATAAAATAATTAAACTGGTGGCACTTAGCCGATAGTGATTTGCAAATGGCAACAATGCGCATTAATGCCAATGAATTTGCATAGCATTCCGCAGGAAGATTTGTAAAATTTAAACTTGTTGATCTATGAGTGTGACAACCTACGCGTACTTTAGTCCCTGCTATTGGTATATGAGTTATCTTGAGATATCGTATACCACTGGCAAAAGCAATGCAATCTCATTAGCCAAAGTAATATCTTAGAGGTGCTGGTGGATGAAGTATTTTCAATCAACGATACAATCCCTTACTCTAAGTTAGGGAATATTCTTTGATGATAAGCTATTTTTTGTTAAATAAAATGTGTATGGTAGTAGAAGAGGTGTGTCACAACAACACATAAAAACTTTTAAGAACAAGGTCCCACAACAACATGCTTTCTAAGGTGTTGATAGACGCAAATATTTATTTGATACGTTTTGATTATTTTAAATATAAAAATGTATTTAATAGTTGTTTGGAATACTGATAGATGTAAAACCCAGAATAATTTTAATGATTTTAATTTAAACATTCTGAAATTTTAATTTGCGACGCTACAATAATTAGAAGATACAAAAAACACAGCTATTCCACAGATTTAAGTTTTCATTTCTGTTGGCAGTCCTTAACACTGCCTTCTTTTTTATCATTTTGGGTTCATGATCTTATAAAAACTATCATTAGATTTAAAATATGATAACTCATACATTCAATATAAGTTTATGCAACCACTTCAAAAACAAAATCCAAATAAATAAATAAACATAGATATAATAGTAAAACTTAAATAACTTATCTATTCCTTTGTGTATAATAACACTAACTTTATTTTTATTTCTCATTGTATAGAAGCATATGATACATAGCTGTAATCATTATACTCGTTCCTGACCTAATTTTAATGTACTCCCAAATCAAACATGTAAATAATTAAATTAGTTTGATTGTATTGAATTGTTCAAAAATACCACACCTTTGTAAATTATTAATAAGTTTTGGCTTGCTTTTTAAATTTAATACACATTTACAAATAGTCCCTAGGGCCACGTCGATTTCATATGATGATTACCACATATTTTATATTTCGTGAGGCGCATGTTCGAAAACTTTTGTTCTACCATTTTCCTCGATTTGACCGCTTTTTCGATCGGCAAGCTCCGAAAAAGTTCCCGATTTCCCGGGAATATGTGGTAATAATCACATGAAATTGGACTAAAATCATATACTTAGTTTTTAAATGAAATGTTTTGCGTAGTATGAATTACAATATGTGTCACAACTCATAACAATACATAAAAACCTTTTAAGACCATGGTCCCACAATAGCACACGTCTACGGTGTTGGGCGCAAATTTTTTTTCAGATAAAGAAAATAAAAATAAAAGGGTAAAAACCAAATTTTTTAGAATAATTTGCCCGAACAAAAAAACTTAAGCCAGTTGATGGCATATTTTTTGATCATGTGACGCACATTCGTCCTCAATGATTAATGTTATATGAGGGCTCGTTCTTTGAGCAAGTAATAGCGTGTCATTATCAAGGAAAATTTCATAACCGGAGAAATTTTTCTTACATAAGGATTGTATAATTACATTTTTTAAAATATGGAGGGGCTGAAATCTCACAGCTCTGAGATATCAAGACTTCGGTCTGGGTTAAGGATTTTGATATAGTTTTCGGCAAAAAACTTTTATGCGGACATGGTTTTTAGTTACACTCAGCAAACTACTCAAATACCTCTCCATTTAGTGTTTCGAGAAAATATTACAATATCACAAATTCATATTTCTTTCAAAATTCCAAAAATATTGTAAAAAATAAATAAAATCAAACTTTTTCCAAAATCCTAAAAATTATTACAAAATCAAAAATTGAAACTTTTTTCAAAAATTAAGAAAATATTGCAAAAATTATACAAAATCAAAAATTGAAACTATTTTCAAAATTCCAAATATTCCAAAAATTAGAATAAAATCAAATATTTAAACATTTTCTAAATTCTAATAATATTCCAAAACTTCTTAAAAATTCAAAAATTGAAACTTTTTTCAAAATTCTAAAAATATATATAAAATTAGAAATTTTTTTTTTTAAATTCTAAAAACATTCCAAAAATTGGAATAAAATCAAATATTTAAACTTTTTCTAAATTCTAATAATATTCCAAAATTTCCTAAAAATTCAAAAATTCAAACTTTTTCCAAAACTAAAAATATTGCAAAAATTATAACAATATCAAAAATTGAAACTTTTTCCTATATTACAAAAATTATAATAAAATCAAAAATTTAAAATTTTTTCAAAATTCTAAAAATATTCCAAAAACTCATACAAAATCAAAAATTGAAACTTTTTCAAAATTCCAAAAATATTCAAAAACTATAACAAATTCAAAGATGTCCATATCCAATTTCATTTTCAATTTCAGCAAACTATTCAAAAACCTTCAATTTAGCGATTCGAGAAAATATTGCAATATCACAAATTCATATTTCTTTCAAAATTCCAAAAATATTGTAAAAATTATAATTAAATCAAACTTTTTTCAACATTCTAAAAATATTGCAAAAATTATTACAAAATCAAAAATTAAAACTTTTTTCAAAATTCCAAAAATTATTACAAAATCAAAAATTTAAAATTTTTCAAAATTCCAAAAATATTCCAAAAATTCTTACAAAATCAAAAATATTATTTTGCCGAAATTCTAAAAATATTGCAAAAATTATTACAAAATCAAAAAAACATACTTTTTTCAAAATTCCAAAAATATTTCAAAAACTATAACAAATTCAAAAATTTCCATGTTCAATTTCATTTTCAATTACATTTACGTCATAAGAACAGGTACATTTTTTTTCCAAAAAATTGGCTAAAAAACTAAATGAAATCATTTTTTGACACACTTGACATTATTTTTTTGACAAACTTATAATGCCATAATTCTCTATAATAATAATATATTTTCAAGTCATACAAATTATTTATTTTATTTTTTTCCAAAAAATTGGGTAAAAAAATAAATAAAAATCTTTCTTTTGACACACTTGACAACATTTTTCTGACAAACTTATAATGCCATAGTTGTCAATAATAATAATAAAATTCATTTCAAACAAAATTTTAATTTAATTTTTTTTTCCGAAAAATTGGGTAAAATAATAAATAAAAATCTTTCTTTTGACACACTTGACAACATTTTTTTGACAAACTTATAGTGCAATTATCTAGTTTTTGATCTCACATACCAATCCCGACCATCAAGATTTCTCGAAGTTCAATGTTCCTACTCGTAATCACTTAAAATGAACGTTTTTGATGCAAAAAATATGCAAATTTCCTTGTTTTGACACACTTGACGATTTTTTTGACACACTTCCGGTACAGTTATCGAACACAGCGTCCTTTCGGACCTCTTTCTTGAATATGAATATTTTTTTGCTTTTTTAGAATCAGTAGGTCCTAAAACGTCGAGAAATGCCAAAAAAAGTGGGGGTAAGAATTTCGCTTTGAGCTCATGAATGTAATACTTAGGTCTTTCAGACCGAAGTAATTACCATTCTATATTATGAATAAAGCACATAAATCGTGCATAATTTCGGGTGAACTATATATATACATAGATGGTATGATTTAAGATATTTCATGGATTAATATTTTACTCATAGTAAGTATGATTCCTGATTTTTTTCAAACGATTAATTTTCAAACGATTTTTTTTAAACGATGATTTCCATCCAGTACTATCAGTGCCTTACGTTTTGTAAACAAAAAATAGTAAATCATACGGTCGCTGAATATTTCAAATTTAATTGATTCTATTTACTCTTCTTATCACCAGAATTTACAACGAACAGAATAAAGAGGAAAGTATTGCGCTGATGATGGGAAAAAATAAAATAGAGGTGATCCGAGTTATACGGATAAATGGGGTTAGCTCTTAGAGGTATAAAAGTTGAAAATGGTTTTTCAAGATTTGCAGCGAAACTAGACCTACTATCGAAAAAAGTTTCCATTTTTGAACATAAACAAGAATTTCTCGTGAAAAATAGAAAAAAACCGAAAAAAGGTTTTTTTCGTTTATAATTTTTACCTCCCACAAAAAAATTTGTTTTTTTCCCGCAATTTTGTGAAAACCTACCTTTTTACGTCCCTAATATGCTGTAATTTTTTTTAATCAAAATATTTACTTTTACGTTTAATTTTTATTTGAAACCAACAAAGAGACCTCATTTTCACCCGAAACTCTCCATGTGCTGGCAACAGTTTTAACAACACTACTGTTTTTAACAACACAACTGTTGATTTTCGTTTTTGAATTGAACAGAATTTCAATGAAACTGAATTTGAAAAGATTAAAGGTTTGAAATCTAGTGAAATTAGTGTAAGTATTAACAAAAATGAGATTGGTGAAATAAAAAACACTGATGTGAAATCAGTTTCAAAATTTCCAGTAGATTGCGTCAAGTACATATGCGTTAAAAAGTGTAAAATTGTTAGCGTTTAAAACAAATCATAATAAATAATAAATCATTAAAACATATAATGATTTGTTACACATGAACCGAGATCCTATTTTTTTAGACTTACTGGTTTCAACTGTAAACGAATTAAGAACATCAGCCATTTGTTAATTAATAAATCAATTTTGTAGCAATTTAGCAATAATATGTTATAGATCGTCAATAACTCGATTCATCGCCTTATTTAATATTTTCTCAAAAACTTAATAAAAAATATGAAGGGGCTAGAAATCTCAAGAATTAAGGAGTTTTATATAGTTTTCGGTAAAAGGATTTTATAAGGACTTTGTTTTTAGTTTTGGGCAGCGATGTATATTATACGTAAAACTCTTTGTAAAAGTACAAGTATTTTATCTCTGTTTAGAAGTTTATTACAAAGCTAACATGAAACATCAATACGTTGCCGGAAAATTATAACAGATCATAAATTAACATAATATGTATAGTGAAAAGATGATACACTAAGCAAACTACTCAAATAGCAAATACAACGTTTCAAAAACAAACAACCAATTATCTTCGATTTTCACGTTCAACTACGTTTCATCTAAAACAAATAATTAATTTAATTGTTTTCAAAAACCTGATTTAATTGACCGAATTGATTTAAAAAAATTATAACAAAATCAAAAATTCAAACTCATTCCAAGATTCCGAAAATTATAATAAAAGCAAAAATTCAAACTTTTTCCAAAATTCTGAAAATATTGCAAAAATTATAACAAAATCAAAAATACAAACTTTTTTGAAAATTCAAACTGTTCCTGTAAGTTGCAAGGAGTTGAAGGAGGAGTTAGTTCTATCCAGTACCATATTCCATGTTCAGTTAAATTTTATGTCATACAAATAATTAATTTTATTTATCAAATGTTTCTAATCAAAATGTTTTCCACTTTATGTTTTCCCAAAAAATTGTGTAAAAAAAATAATGAAAATCAATCCAACACCGATCACCAAGATTTCTCCACAATCCATGTTACTACTCGTTATCACTTAAATAAAATAAACGTTGTTTAAGCAAAAAATATGCAAATTTGCTTGTTTTGATACTTTTAACGGTTTTTTTTGACACACATCCGGTACAGTTATCGAACACTTCGTCGTAATTCAGCTCGTACCATTAAACCTATTTTTAGAAACCAACATTTTTGAAATGACTCCAGCGGTTTTTTGCAACGACGGTTGTGACGGCCGGGACATACCAAGAATATAATATCTATTAACTTGAGACAGAAAACGATCTCAGTCACTATGTTGTCTACCAAGATATGATCCAATACCATTTAGTATACGAGAGTTTACTCGTTTCACCTGGTTGATGGAAGAAGAATAAAGAATTGTTTTGAAGTGTTTGATTGAACCAAAAAATCTTTGAACATTCGCGAAGTAATTGTGTTTCAATGTTGGATACAACTATCCCAGGATATTGTAACGTATGAATTGCTTGTATCTCTAACAGTTTACAGATGGGGGCCGCTGTCAGTTTTCTAAGAGGTAGAAGAAAGGTAAACTTATAACCCGCTTTAGATAGCGAATACAGGCCTAGTATGTCTGTATATAAGTTTTGAAGTGGACGCTCTGATCTGCTTCCAGCGAGATTAGCTTTCTAAGAATCAGATTTGTCGTCTTCACTTCCAGGTTTCTGAATTTGAATTTGAGAGAGCATCGTGGGCCAAAAGAAGGAATGCCGTAACCGATGCAGGGTCTACTCTACTCCAACATTAGCACAAGAAGAAAGCATATGCTATTTCGGCTATAAGTTCTGTGGTCAGTTCTTCTAGTTTCTTCCCTTCAGATATTCCGGAGAAATAAAGGTAGGTGAAGTGAGTTCCAGGTCATTCTCATTGTCACTCGTTAGTACATCTATTAAGGGTATGCAAGAAAGGGTACCTAGAACAGCATTTAGGCTTCCCTTTTGGTATTCTATATTAAAGTTATATCCTTAAAATTTAAGAATCCACCGCACCAAATGGTCAGATAGTTCTCTTTGTTGCATCAACCAGGATGCATGGTCCGTCAAAACCTTAAAAGGATGACCTTCAATATAGGCTTATACCTAGAATGAATACGGATTCAAGTTCTTGAGCATGAAGACTACTGGGTGTTCAACATCATCATCGTCTAGCTGTATCAGTACGCAACCGATACAATCCTTGCTCCCATCACACTGTAGCGTCAATGACTTGAACAAATCAGGGTTAGCTTATAATGGACCTGACGTTAACGCTTTTTTAATAGTCAAGAAAGCCACGTCAGCTTCTTCCGAACACTGAAATTTGCCGTGCGATTCTTTTACCAAGTTAGTGATAAGCTTTATAAGAGACGCAAACTCAGAAATGAACCAATGATAGTAACCTGACATGTCCAAGATACGTCGAACCTGGCGCACCGATATCGGAACTGGAACTCTACAAATTGCAGACACTTTCTCATAAATAATTCTGGCACATGACCTCAGGCATTAAGAACCTACTCTTTTCGATGTTATTAGTAAGATTCGCCCTTTGAAATAATTAGCAACTTTTTAAATTAGCAGATGTTACAATTTACAAATCGTCTAAGTAGACGAATACCTGTTTTTTTAGGTCAAGATATATCAGAAGATCCATGAGCATCGTCATCGTTTGTGCCGCATTGCAGTTCAAACGACATACGAACGAAGTGTTAAAGTCAACGAGCTGGTACAGTGAATGATGTTTTCTTTCGCGATGATAAAACTTGCGAAGTCGACTTAGTGTCCCTATTATTTGTGGCAGATGGTACGCTAGTTGTTTTGTGACCTTATTCTTTACGCGAATCTAGACACTAACATACCTTTCCTGGTTTTCGAACTAACACAACAGGAGAGCTGCAAGAACTAGTCAAAGTTTCAATTATCCCGAAAGACAACATTCAAACCAACCCTTTGTTATGTAGCCTGGGATGTGATAACGTAGTGCAGTTAGTCACCAATTTATGTAGTTTCCATTTCCTTACATATCATATTTTACTTTACATATCATACTTTACTTTACTTATACTTCTTTGCGCTCGTTGTAAATATTTTGATGGGGTGTTAATCGAGAAACCGCGTCACGCTTGTTTAAGTTATATTTTAACCTTTATGCTGTATGGTTATAAAGACGAAATTAGTAAATCAACCTTATGCTGTATGGTAATAAAGACGAAATTACTAAATCAATCATATTTTATAATAATAAAACATTATTCGCTTAGTTATCTTTGATCAATTTTTTTTTCACTTTTCGGAATTATCATTAAAAGGAATAGTTTATGTATAATGTGACAAACAAATATGTACATTTATATGAAAATTATGTAAAATTATTTTTTAACAAATACATATTTCTAATTTACAACAAATATGTTCTTATGGTTTGCAATTATATAAAATATGTACATATTTCTATGCATTAGCTAGCACCAATACGATACATTTAAGCATTGCTTATATATGATTAAACAAACCTGCTTGCATTAGCAGAACTGCCCTCACATGTTCCGAAAATTGGAAATTGACGTTTCTTTTCTTCTTCTTAGAAACATTGATTAACCAAGAATTTGCATTGGAACCTTAGTACCGAAGAAAAAGATTATGAACAATATCAAAGCTACAGGTTTAAAGTGTTTTACTTATTGAGTGAAATATGCTTCTCCATTACTTTCAAAACTATTATTGTCATTGCAAGGGATCTATAAAATATATGCAAATATGTTAACAAATGG